>PVKP010032198.1:0-26194 GCA_004027715.1 Plecturocebus donacophilus | reverse complement strand
AGATGAAAATTCTCAGAGAAATAGAAATCATAAAGAAAAAAAAATCCCAACTTTTGGAAATGAAAGAGAAATTTGCAGAAATACAAAATTCAGTAAACGGTTTCTTTCTTTCTTTCTTTCTTTTTTGAGACAGAGTCTTCCTCTGTTGCCAAGGCTGGAATTCAGTGGCATAATCTTGGCTCACTGCAACCTCCATGTCCAGATTCAAGAGAGTCGTACGCCTCAGTGTCCAAAGTAGCTGGGACCACAGGTGTGCACCACCATGCCCAGGTAATTTTTGTATTTTTAGTAGAGAAGGAGTTTTGCCATTTGCCCAGGCTGGTTTTGAACTCCTGGCCTCAAGTCATCCACCCAACTTGGTCTCCCAAAGTGCTGGGATTACAGGCATTAGCCACTGTGCTGAGCTGACAGTTTCAACAATAGACTGAAACAAGTAGAAGAAAGAACTCCAGAGGTTGAAGACAAGGCTTTGGAATTAGCCTAATCAGACCAGGACAAAGAAAAAATAATTTTAAAAAATGACCAAACTTTCAAGAAATTAGGAATTATGTTAAAAATTAGGGATTATGTTAAACATCCAAACCTGAGAATAACTGGTGTTCTTGACAAACTTACTTGAGGGACTAATTGAAGAAAACTTCCCTAGCCTTGCCAGAGATATAGACATCCAAATATGAGAAGCTCAAAGAAAAGCTGTAAAATTCATTGCAAAAAGATATCACCTAGGCACATATTCATCAGGTTTATCTAAAGCTGAGACAAAGGAAAGTCTTAGAAGCTATGAGACAAAGCATCAGGTAACCTATAAAGGTAAACCTATCAGATTAATAGCAGACTTCTCAGCAGAACCCTTTCAAGCCAGAAGGGATTGGGATCTCATCTTCAGACTCCTGAAACAAAATAATTGTCAACCAAGGATTTTGTATCCAGTGAAATCAAATTTTATAAACAAAAGAGAGGTGAAGTTTTTTTGGACAAGCAAATGCTACTGCTACAAAGCCAACACTGCAGAAATGCTGAAAGGAGTTCTAAATATAAACACAAACTCTTGAAATATGGCAAAATAGAACATCTTTAAAGCATATATCTCACAAAGGCTATAAAACAATAACACAATGAAAAAAGAAAACAAATTATAAAGGCAACAAGTAGTATGATGAATAGAACAATACTTCATATCTCAATACTAACTTTGAATGTAAATGGCCTAAATAGACACAAAATGGCAGAATGGATAAAAAAAATCCATCAACTATGTATGTTTTGTCTTCAAGACACTCGGCTAACATGTAAGGACTCACATAAACCTAAGATAAGGGGGTAGAAAACAATATTCTACTCAAATGGAAAGCGAAAGCAAGCAGCAGTAGCTATTCTTATAGCAGACAAAACAGACTTTAAAGCGACAACAATAAAAAAAGACAAAGAGGGACATAACATAACGGTAAAAAAATGGTCCATCAAGAAAATATTATAATCCTAAATATTTATGCACCTAATACTGGAGCTACCAAATTTATAAAACAATTACTACTAGACCTAAGAAATGAGATAGATGGCAACACAATAATAGTGGGGAGCTTCAATGCTCCACTGACAGCCCTACACAGGCTATCAGGACAGACAGTCAAAAAAGAAACAACGGACTAAAACTATACCCTACAACAAATAGACTTAACAGATATTTACAGAACTTTCTACTAAACAACTGCAGAATATACACTCTTCTTCAGCACATGGAACATTTTCCAAGATAGATCATATGATAGGTCACAAAACAAGTCTCAAGTTTAAGAAAATCAAAATTATATCAAATATCCTCTCTGACAACAATGAAATAAAACTGGAAATTAAGTTTAATAGGAACACCCCAAACCTCACAAATACTTGGAAATTAAACAATCTACTCTTGAATGATCTTTGGGTCAACAATGAAACCAATATGGAAATTTAAAAATTTTTTGAGCGGAATGGTAATAGAGACACAGCTTATCAAAACCTATGGAATACAGCAAAAGTGGTGTTAAGTAAGTGGAGAGTTCATAGCATTAAATGCCTACATTAATAAGTCTGAAAGAGCACAAATAGATAATATAAAGTCACACCTCGAGAAACTAGAGAAGCAAGAACAAACCAAATCCAAACCCAGCAGAAGAAAAGAAATAAAAAACCTAAATGAAATTCAAACAACAAATAAATACAAAAGAGATGAAACAAAAACTAATTATTTGAAAAGATAAAACTGATAGACCGTTAGTGAGATTAACCAGGAAAGAGAGAAGATTCAAATAAGCTCAATTAGAAATGAAACGGGAAATATTACAACTAATACCCCAGGAATACAAAAGATTTTCTGAGGCTACTATGAATACCTTTATGCACACCAACTAGAAAATCTAGATAAGACAGAAAAATGCCAGGAAACATGCAACCTTCCCAGACTATATTTAGCCTTTGAGTATATGTCCAGTAATGGGATTGCTGGGTCAAATGGAATTTCTATTTCTAGGTCCTTGAGGAATCTCCACGCTGTCTTCCACAATAGTTGAACTAATTTACACTCCCAAGAAGAGTGGAAAAGTGTTTCTATTTCTCACATCCTCTCCAGCATCTGTTGTCTCTAGATTTTTTAATGACTGCCATTCTAACTGGCATGCGATGGTATCTCAATGTGGTTTTGATTTGCATTTCTCTAATGACCAGTGATGATGAAAATTTTTTCATATGTTTGTTGGCCTCATATATGTCTTCTTTTGAAAAGTGTCTGTTCACAAGTTTCACCCACTTTTGAATGTTTTTTTCTTTTTCTTGTAAATCTGCTTTTGCTTTTTGTAAATTCTGGATATTAACCCTTTGTAAGATGGGTAGATTGCAAAAATTGTTTCTCATTCTGTTGGTTGCCAGTTCACTCTAATGATTGTTTCCTTTGCTGTACAGAAGTTTTGGACTTTAATTAGATCCCATTTGACTATTTTGGCTTTTGTTGCCAATGCTTTTGGTGTTTTAGTCATGAAGTCCTTGCCTATGCCTATATCTTTTGCATAGATTTTTCTTCTGGGATTTTTTATGATGTTAGGTCTTATGTTTAAGTCTTCAATCCATCTGGAGTTAATTTAGTGTAAGATGTCAGAAAGGAGTCCAGTTTCTGCTTTCTGAACATGGCTAGCCAATATTTCCAACACCATTTATTAAACAGGGAATAATTTCCCCATTGCTTGCTTTTGTCAGATTTGTAAAAAATCAGAAGGTGGTAGAGGTGTGGTGTTGCTTCTGAGGCCTCTATCTGTTCCATTGGTCTATATCTCTGTTTTGGTACCAGTACCGTGCTGTTTTGATTACTGTAGGCTTGTAGTATAGTTTGAAGTCTGGTAGTGTGATGCCACCAGCTTTTTTCTTTTTGCTTAGAATTGACTTGGCTATGTGGGCTCTCTTTTGGTTCCATATGAAGTTTAAGGTGGTTTTTTCCAGTTCTGTGAAGAAGATCGATGCTAGCTTGATGGGAATAGTGTTGAATCTATAAATTACTTAGGGCAGGATGGCTATTTTCATGATATTGATTCTTTCTAACCACAAGCATGGAATGTTTTTCCATCTGTTTGTGTCCTCTCATTTCTTTCAGCAGTGGTTTGTAGTTCTCCTTGAAGAGGTACTTTACATCACTTGTTAGTTATATTCCTAGGTATTTTATTCTCTTTGCAGCAATTGTAAAAGGAAGTTCTCTCTTGATTTGGCTCTCTTACAGTCTGTTATTGGTATATAGGAATGCTTGTGATTTCTGCACATTGATTTTGTATCTTGAGAATTTGCTGAAGTTTCTTGTCAGTGAGGAGATTTTAGGCTGCAACGATGAGGTCTTCTAAATATACAATCATGTTGTCTGCAAATAGAGACAATTTGACTTCCTTCTTTCCTAATTGAATGCTCTTTTTTTCTTTTTCTTGCCTGATTGCTCTGTCTAGAACTTCCAATACTATACTGAATAGGAGTGGGGAGAGAGGGCATCCTTGTCTAGTGCCAGATTTCAAAGGAAATGCTTCCAGTTTTTCCCATTTAGTATGATATTGGCTGTGGGTTTGTTGTAAATAGCTTTTATTATTTTGAGATACGTTCCATTGATATCTAGTTTATTGAGAGTTTTTAGCATAAAGCGTTGTTGAATTTTGTCGAAGGCCTTCTCTGCATCAATTGAGATAATCATGTGGTTTTGTCTTTGGTTCTGTTTATGTGGTGATTTACATTTATAGACTTATGTATGTTGAACCAGCCTTGCAGCCCCAGGATGAAGCCTACTTGATTGTGATGGATAAACTTTTTGATGTGCTGTTGCAGCTGGTTTGCCAGTATTTTATTGAAGATTTTTGCATCTATGTTCATCATGGATATTGACCTGAAGTTTTCTTTTGTTGTTGAGTCTGCCCTGTTTTGGTATCAGGATGATGTTGGTCTCATAAAATGATTTGGGAAGGATTCCCTCTTTTTGGATTGTTTGAAATAGTTTCAGAAGGAGTGGTACCAGCTCCTCTTTGTATGTCTGGTAGAATTCGGCTGTGAACTCATCTGGACCTGGACTTTTTTTCATTGCTAGGCTATTAATTGCTGCCTCAACTTCAGACCTTGTTATTGGTCTATTCAGGGTTTCTACTTCTTCCTGGTTTAGGCTTGGGAGGATGCAAGTGTCCAGGAATTTATCCATTTCTTCCAAGTTTCCTGGTTTATGTTCATAGAAGTGTTTGTAGTAATCTCTCGTGGTAGTTTTCATTTCTGTGGAATCGGTGGTGATATCTCCTTTATCATTTTTTATTGCATCTATTTGATTCTTCTCCCTTTCTTTTTTTATTAATCTGACTAGCAGTCTGTCTATTTTGTCGATATTTTCAAAAAACCAGCTCCTGGATTTATTGATTCTTTGAAGGGTCTTTTTGTGTCTCTATCTCCTTCAGTTCTGCTCTGATCTTAGTTATTTCTTGTCTTCTGCTAGCTTTTGAGTTTTCTTGATCTTCCTCTTCTAGCTCTTTCAATTTTGGTGATAGGGTTTCAATTTTAGATCTTTCCTTGCTTCTCATGTGGGCATATATTGCTATAAATCAATATAGTGAAAATGACCATACTGGCAAAGCAATCTACGTAGTCAATGCAATTTCCATCAAGTTATTCACATCATTTTTCAAAAACTAGAAAAATATCCTAAAATTCATAAGCAACCAAAAAGGAGCTCACATAGCCAAAAGAAAACAAAAGAACAATCTTGAGGCATCACATTACTTGACTTCGAACTATACCATAATGCTGTATTTACCAAAACAACATGGTACTGATATAAACAAAAGCCAATGAAACAGACTAGAGAACCCAGAAATAAAGCCAGATGTTTAGAGCCAACTGATTTTTGACAAAGCAACATAAAATGGGAAATGAACACCCTATTCATCAAATAGTGCTGTGATAACTGTCAAATCACATGTAAAAGAATGAAACTGGACCCCCATCTTTCACCTTATACAGAAATCAACTCAAGATGGGTCAAAAACTTAAATCTAAGACCTGAAGTCCTACAAATTCTAGAAGATAACATTGAAAAAACCCTTCTAGACACTGGCTTAAGCAAAGGCTTCATGACCAAGAACCCAAAAGCAAATGCAACAAAATCAAAGATAAATAGATGGAACTTAAGTAAACTAAAAAGGTTCTGCACAGCAAAATAAATAATCAGCAGAGTAAAACAGACAACACACAGAATGGGTGAAAATATTCACAAACTATGCTTCTGACAAAGTACCGATATTCAGAATCTACAAGGAACTCAAACAAATCAATAATAAATAAAAAACAAACTCATCAAAAAATGGGCAGAGGACATGAATAGACAATTCTCAAAGAAGGTATACAAATGACCAACAAATATGATAAAAGACTCACTCAACATCATTATCAGGGAAATACAAATAAAAATTACAATGTATACCTTACTCCTGCAAGAATAGACATAATAAAAAAGTTTTAAAAATAATAGATCTTGGCATGGATGTGGTGAAAAGTGAACACCTTTCAACTGCTAATGGGAATGTAAACTAGTACAACCACTATGAGAAACAGTATGATGATTTCTGAATGAACTAAAAGCAGAACTACCATTCACCGCAGCTATCCCACTTCTGGGTATTTACCCAAAGGAAAAGAAGTCATTATATGAAAAAGATTCTTGCACACATACATTTATAGCAGCACAATTTGTAATTGCAAAGATATGGAACCAGACTAAATGCCCACTGACCAACAAGTGGATTAAAAAAATGTAGTACATATACACCATGGAATACTACTCTACATAAGAATAAATAAAATAATAGCACTCACAGCTTTCTGGATGGAGTTAGAGGTGGTTATTCTAAGAGAAGTAACTCAGAAATGGAAAACCAAATATTGTATGTTCTTTTTTACCAGCAGGAGCTAAGCTACGAGCACAAATAGGCATTAAGAATGATGTAATGAATTTTGGAGACACGAGGGGAAAGGTGGGAGGAGGGAGAGGGATAAAAGACTACACATTGGGTGCAGTGTACACTGCTCAGGTGATGGGTGCACCAAAATCTCAGTAATTACCACCAAAGAACCTATCCATGTAACCAAAAACCTCCTGTTCCCCAAAACTATTGAAATAAGTAAAAAATAGGTTATTTTCCCAAGTTCATATAGTTGAGAGATATTGGAGCCATTAAACCAGTAAGGGTGAAGAGAAAAATAGAACTGTGATATGGGATTTAATGGTCTTAGACACCTACATTGATGGTATCTGCCTTGAGGAATGATATACATGACAGTCCAATGTGTTTCTTACTTCAATTTTAGAGATGCACAATAAAAAAAGTACTTATAGAATCAAAACAGATACTTATATCCCCACTTAAATGTGAGTAAAATATAATTGAGTAGAAGAAAATTTAGGGAATAAAGATTATGTTGTACATATGACAAGTCTTCAAAAGTCCACGTTTTGAAAAAAAAAGTTTGTGTGCTCTGAGCCTCAAGTTTTAAAAAATATTTAAAACACTGGGTCTAAATGCAATGTGGTGTTCTGGATTGGATCCAAAAAAAGTAAAAGGACATCCATGGAAAAACTAATGAAATCTGAATAAAGTCTCCAGTGTAGCTAATAGTAATAAACTAATATTAATTTTCTGGTTTTGGTAAATATATATTTTGCTGTATATATATGTCATATTAGAGGAAACTGGGTGAAGGGTAAATAATGATTCTCTGTACTCTGCCACTTTTTTGTGAATTGATTTAAGTTTGTTCTATTAAAACTTTCCATATCAGCAGGTCATCTCTTAATCAAATACCTCCTGGCCATCTAACTTTCCATATGTATGTATTTAAAAATTTGTCCTTATTTAATACTTAGTTTTCATGTCTTTTTTATTGTGCTAACTATACATAACATAAAATTGATGATTTTAAGTGTACAATTCTGTGGCACTGAGTGCATTCACTTTACTGTATAATCTTTACTCTCATCCATGTGTAGAACTTTTTCATCATCCCAAACTGGAAGTCCGTACCCATTAATATGTCTGATTATCATTTAATCTTTTATTTTTTTTTTTTTTGAGACAAAATCTCCCTCTGTCTTCCAAGCTGGAGCGAAGTGGTGCAATCTTGGCTCCCTGCAACCTCCACTTCCCAGGTGCAAAAGATTCTCCAGCCTCAGCCTCCCGAGTAGCTGGGATTACAGGTGCCCACCACCATGCCCAGCTAATTTTTGTATTTTTAGTAAAGACGGGGTTTCATCATGTTGGCCAGGATGGTCTGGAACGCCTGACCTTATGATCAGCCCTCCTCGGCCTCCCAAAAGAATTACAGGCATAAGCCACCACGCTCAGCTGATTTAATCTTAAAGAGAATGGGACTTAGTTTTAACTCACTCTGCCACTTCACCTTTACCTAGCTAGATGCTTGAAATACTTTTATAATGATGTTTCTCTATGGCAATATGAGAGATTCTATTTAAATAAAGATGTAGAAATGGTTTGGTTTCCAATTCTAAGCAAAGAAAAGGGAGTTTAATTCATCCTTGCTTTAAAAAATAAATAAAATAGAAATGATCATTGTTATTTTCCAAATAGAATGATTATTGCATGTCAAGGAGTTATAGAAAATGTACACGGTTTTATTACCTTATGTTTGCTGTTTTTCAACGTGACATATCTTTGGGTCTTTTTTTTCATGTTTCACGTGTGCAAAAGCAATTTATCTCAGAATTGGAAAATCTTGATTCCATTTGTAAATGACCACAAATTAACTCAGCATGTGACCTTTACAGAGGGTATTAAGTATACCAAATTTTAGTTCCTTTGAATATAAAATAAGGGAATATGACTTAATTTCTAGGCATATTCCCAATTGTAAACTATGAATGATCTTTATCTCTTCCTAATTTATTTTGCTTTTTAAAAGATTTTTATAGATAAAAACTTCAAATGGTCTGGAAATTTTAAAACATATTTGCAAAATTTTTGGCACTCCTCTACCAAAAAGTGGAACTGACCTTAATGTTTCACCCCTAACAAGAATGTGATAGAAGTTTCACTGCATGACAGAGTCTGGGTTATAAAAAGCAAACAGCCTCTGGCTGATTCTATGGAACATTTGATTTAGAACACAGCCACCAAGTTATGAGGGAGCCAAACAGTCACATAAAAAGTTACCTTGTAGGTGTTTCAGTCCTGGCCCCAGCCCAGCTGTGTTTCTAGCCAAGAACCAACATCATCTGCAGGCATGAGAATGAAAGGGTCTTCATTAGATTCCAGCCCCACTTGAGGGTGCTGGAGTAGAGGGAAGTTGACCCTTTTCAGCCCTGTCCAAGTTGCAAATTCATAAGCAAAATATATGATGTTTTTATTTTAAGTAACTGCGTTTTGAGGTAGCATTTTTGCAGTAATAAATAACTGAATGCATGAGTAGTAATCAGGTTTATATATTACATTCTGTTGCTATTGTGCAAAAGCATTCCAGTGAATAAGGAAGAGAATAATGATACAGAAAAGAATAAGAAGAAAAAAAGTTGATAAACAGTGAAAGAAAGAATTATTCCATGTCATACTAAAGCTTAGGAGAATATATGGCTCTGACATGGTAGGAGAGAGCTACTAGTTGTAGTAGAGCAGCCTTGTCTTACGACTCAGTAAACATGATCAGGTGATATTGAAAGAAGAGTAGTTGACCTCTTATTAAAGTCCAAAAACTAAAAAGGGTAAAATAGGCTTTTTTTTTTTTTCTAAAATAATGTTTCTTTTTGTCTTCATTTTCTGAATAGCTTATTGAAGTAGAGGTTTTTGGTTTAAATAAGAGAAATGAACTATATTTTTGATTGGTAAATGGCAAGTCCTCAGACACAAGTAAATAATAAGCTGCCAAATAACTTACATCTCAAAATGAAATATTTCTTCAAAATTTGTACAACTGTTGCACATGTGTAAGCATACCTCCAATTTATAATGGACTATTTCAAAACAGGTTTTAGGGTTTAATTTAAAAATCTGTTCTAGCCAAATATCTATAGATACCTGTTATAGACTCATGTTACTCCTAGGTTGAAAATTTGTACTAAACATTGTCTCAGATATTAATAATAACAATAACAAGGTTTTACTGAGTCTCTTATTCACACATCTTTAAATTAACATATTATACAAGGACTCTATATATTTTCTTTTATTTTCTATTTTCAATCTATGATTTTTCATGGATTTTTAAAAACTATTTCAGCCATACACTGGACTATTTAGTAACAAGTGTCTTTCTTGGACAAATCAGTTATTTCTATAATAAATTTACAAAAGTAGCAACATAAGCAACAGTAATTGAGTTATTGTTAAGCTCCAGATATAAGCCAGTTGTTTCATTATTCACTGAATGGGTTACTCTGTAAGCCATTTCACACAGGAAAAGAAATATTTATCTTTCCTGAAATTATTTACTTACCTATGGCTTATTTTAACAAAAAAAAACTACCCAAGAGCCTTAGGTAAGTCTTGTCTCACGAGCCCAGTAAAGGTTGCCCAATACATTGAAAATACTTCATTATACTAGACATCATCAAGCACAGGAAACTTAAGCCCTGACAAAACTTCAACCAGATGCCCTTAAATTTTTGTGAGATATGTCGGTGTTTGGATTAACACTGGAGTTTATCTACAACATATTTTGGTTGTATGAAGGGTTAGAAATTTGTCTCAATTATAAGCATAATAATTAGTTTTGAATATATGCAATACCCATGTATGTTTCTGTAATATATAACCCAAGCCTTGTTGTTGGTATAAAGTTGTGTTACGAAACCAATAATACTGATGTTATAGGATTTATATTCTAGCATGGTATAGACAACAAATAAACAAGTAAACAAATATATTAATTATACATAACAAATGCAATAAAGAATATAAAACAGAGTAATTGGATAAAGACGGAGAGAGCAGAAACTTCATATGTATTGCACAGAAACAGAGTAAGGTGAAGGAGGCAGCTTTCCAAAGACTGAGGAGGTGTCATTCCAGACTAAAGGGGCACTATGGAGAAATAAGACTGTCATTCAAAAGTCAGGAAAAAATCCAAAGTGCTAAAACCTAATCAATGAATAAATTGTGTGTCTGTGTGGTGGGGGGGAATTTTCTTTACTTCTACATTTTCTTCAAATTTACTTTACAGTATTTGCTAATTATAGTATTAAGGAAATTTTGTTCCCTCTACAGTGTTATACTGTGCCCTAGCCTTAGCTAGAAAGATGTCCTCTGTATATTGTTCCTGGTCAGAGTCTCTCTCTGAACATTCTCAGGCAGCTTTCTCTGTTTTCTTCCCAGTGTGCTCTGCTGTATGGGAACCATGAGAATGGTTATACAACTTTCTTAGTGCAGAAAGAAATTCTCCATCTTGGACCAGAGTCACAGTGGATTCCTAGTCCCAGTGAAGAGGCATATTTGCTAAGAAGAATACCTCTGATATAAAATCATTATACATTTTTCTCTCTCTTTAGAGAGCAGAAATTTTATTTTTGTGATAATGTAGACTACCACACCTGAGAAATGTTTGTGATTATTATTGAGATAAGACTCTGAACTCTAATAAGCAATGTTTTGCTACATAATGGAAAAGGACAATTCAACTTGACACTTTAATAGAAAAATTTTCTCTCCTACTTATACTTTGGCTTTATAACCTTTCTATGTCATCAAATGTATGCATTGACAGGAGTTTCAACTGAATTCTCTCTAGAAACCTTGTTTAGCTAGATGTTTACTCATCCATATTAGTTTTCCTGCCTACATCACCTTTTCTTTTTCTATTACACACCATTTCTTTCTAAATACCAATACCCTGAGTAAAAGAGGAATCTTGCAGAGTTCTGCTTTCCTTATTGAATAATTTTTTTTCATAATTCTTTCACAGGATATGCTCAAGAAGCCAGATTCTTTCTCTTTTAATTAGGATGTTATCTGAGTTAATACCTTTTTTTATTTTTTATTTATTTTTATATAAATTTATTATTTATTTTTGTATAAATTTGCAGGGTACTAGTACAATTTTGTTACATGCCTGGATTGCATAGTGGTCAAGTTAGGGCTTTTAGGGTATCCATCTTCCAAATATCATTCTCAACTGAATAAAGTTATCTAATAATATTGCCAAAAGGGATTTGGAGGTGGACTTTCTCCTTATCTCATTTCACTCAATAAACACAAGTAAAACCAGTGGAGAGCTAATGACAGGAATAACGACAAATGGCTAAATTTATTAATTTTATAACTGATTTTCACATTCTAGTTTATTGTTTTAATCTCTTATATTTTGTTTTATCATTTTCTTTATAGCAGTATTTTTAAATACTGAAAAAAATCAAATATAAAAAGTCACTGAGAAACAACCATTAAGTTTTGACTCTGTGCTAACATTAGTGTTGCTATATGTATGTGAAGGCAGTTATTTAAATTAATAGATATGAGCAAAGTCTGAGAAATTCTCTCCAGAGAAATGTGATTGGCTCAGATTTGCATGGCTGCTAACAATATCATAGAGGTTAGAGCAAGACTTACAGACTGAGTTAATAGATGTTATAGTAATTATCATTGCATTGAGTTACTCACAGTCAGCCAAGGGAAAAACTGTAGGTATTTGAAATGCTTCCAGAAGACAGCCACTTGGACATGTCAGAAAACTAATTAAAAAGTAGTGGGACGAGCATGGTGCTGAGAGGCCGAGCTGACCATGTGAGAGCCCTGCTGAGCTTGTAATGGCAGGATCACCTCCAGCTTACTCTTCATTAAGAAAAGATCTCCATTATTACAAGAGCAATGCCAGCCCAAAAGGGGGCATCAACCACAAAGCAGCTAAAGCCTTCTATGGGAGTACCCCTGAGGAACACCAAGCAATAAGGCTTTTGGGTAAACACACCATAGATCATCATTATGACAGATAAATTCTCTGGAACTGTCTGGTGACAGATTGCTTGTTAATGAATAGCTTGTTAATAAGCAGGGCAACCGAAAGTTGAATGTTGATGTTGAGTCAAAGGTCATATCTGTCAATCTGTTTATGCCGAAATGTTTGTCTTTCATGGAGTTGCTACAGGTTTTCTTTAAATAAAGCATGAAGAAAATGTACACTGTATATTTGAAGCAGATATTAATAGAGGAATTTTCCTTTCACTAAAGCCTAGGTTAGGCAAGTACCACATAAACTGTAAATACCCTAATGTATCATTCAGCCAATGTATACCTTAGATTCAAAAAAATATTCTTTAAAATAATTTATCTTCTTTAGCCTATCGACATTATAATTACCATGGATAATTTTAGTAAGTGGTCTGAGACTTGAAAGTATTCCCAACCAGGAGGTGACTAATGGAAGTAGAATTTTTGATGAGCTTTAATTGGTTGTTGAGCTTAAGGAGTTATTTGAACTGAAGTTAAATAAGCAATTTCAAATATTTTAAGTCCAAAATGACCATCGATATCCACAAGGTCACTGAGTGAATTTACTCACTTAAAAGCTTGGAGAACGCATTTGGATAGAAATACACAATGCTGTGTACGGACATTTCTTACGGCAATTACAAGGTTTAATGTGCCCTGCTGTGATAAACACATTAACACTTGTTGTCCTCTGTTAGAAAATCTGGCTTTGTTAGCCATGGATTCAGTCAGGCTGATGATACACAGTGAAAAAAGTTGGGCAAAACAGTTAAGGAAAAAATTTAGATAGGTCTAGAAAGTAGCCACTAGCTGAGTTGAGGACATTGGTGTTCTGCCTTTGAGATTATAACATAGGTGGTGCAGAGAGCTTGCTGGAATACAACTTCTTTCTTCTGATGTATTTGCATATAACATACATTAATTTACAGCAATGTCATATGCATATAACTGCTTTAAACAACCACACATTTTTTACTACACATATACAACCTTTTTATATGTTGTTATCAACAGATAATAAAATTTACTTTAAATTAATCTTAAACAATTTGGCAATATGTATCGTATTTTTCAAGCGCAAAATAGAACTGAATCTGTAATTCCAAAATTTGATCAAATTCATTCACAAAAGTAGTAAATTTGTGACTTGACTGAAATGCTAGAGCTGGTCATATTTTCTTTTTCTCTATTATACCTCAGAAATCATTTGTTATGCCCATCTTTTGCCAGTATTAATTGTTGCAGGAGGAAGATACAATACTTCTTCTACTAAGTATTTTTTATAATACTTAGTAAAAATTGTTGGGTATATTATTATTCTACGATGTAAATGTACTGCCAATCAGGATAGTTTAGCCGCCGTATTTGGAAAATTGCAAGTAGTTTTGAAAACAACTTTAGAGTACATGTTTCAAATTACCATTGACTTTCTACTCACAAGCAATGGAATGGGAAATTAAAAACAACACAGTCTCAAGCAGAGGTAAGATTTTGAAAGAGGTTGCATAATAGATACTTTTGTGCTTAGATATACCTGAAACAGATATTGGCAATTTGTGAGTGTCATCTATTGAATAAGACCTGCAAGAATCTTCAAGATGAGAAATTAAAAAGGAGTTAAGAGCAACTTTCACCCCATCTACCCCTTTTAGTAGGGATGGCAAAAATTATAAACAGCCTTAGTCATTAAGGTTAGTGGTCAGTCAGATGATGAGATATTCAGGTGCAAAAACATAGAATGAATAAAATCTAGTGTTTGATATCACAACAGGGTGGGAACAGTCAACAAAAATTTAGTTATTTAAAAATAACTAAAATAATGGAATCAGAAAGTATTATATCTGCCTCCTGCAACAATTAACACTGGCAATTAATGTCTCCCTATTCTTTACTCTCTGACTCCCTTTTACCTTCCTGCCCTAGTGACCTGCACTCTGGGAAATCTCTCCCTCCTCTGCCAGCCTCCTCCAACATGCCTGGACATGTCTTAGCCTCAGTTTACATTCCTTTCCTTATTTAGAAATATGTTAGCTTTCTAGCCCCCTGTAAACAAATGACCCCCTCCTTTTCCTTTTTCTCCACATCATGCACCCACCCTATCTGAGAGAAAGTCTAAGTATTTAGATAATCAAGGCTAGTTTAGATGGTGTGGTCTGACCTCAGTCAATGGGGACAGACACAGATGCAAGGATTGCATTAGGAATAAAAACCTTCAGTCTCCTTTGTTCAATGTGCTCTTGTGGCCATGATCCACACAGGCAGGACCATTTTGCAGGAGTAAACTGCTTTGCTGGAAAAACTCTGTCAGAGTGCTAATTCCTCCTTGTGACACCGAGCATTCATTTCTAATACCTCTATGTGATTATTACATATTGTATGCCTGTATCAAATCATCATATGGACCCCATATATCTGTACAACTGCCATGTACCCATAAAAAAACAAAAAACAAAAAAACCTTAGAACAACACCACATTAGAATCCTAACTGGGCTCTCCCTTTTTTCCAATCACAATGTTAATAAAGACATAGACACAAATCTCTTTTAACAAAGCACACACACAAATCATGGAACACTGAGAAGGAAATGTATCTCAGTAGAGTGAAATTTCTGGCTGATGTAACTGAAGGCTAAGATCTTAATCCATCTGTGACAGGCTCTGAAATCCCTGACCTTTCTTTTTTCTCCATCATTGCATGTCTAAATAATTATAATCATCGCTCTCAATTATTACATGCCTACTGTGTCCACATACCTTCTGTTTATGGCTGCTAATTCACACACGGTTCTGTGTGGTGGACAGTGTTATTCTCATTTACATAGGAGAAAAACATGTATTCATGGGATTTAACTTGACCCACGTCTCATAGATAGAAGGGACAGAACTAAAACCCAGCTCAGTTGTCTCATTGCCTTGCCTTTCAGGAACTTACCTCTCAGGAGCTTAAACTCAGAGAAATTAATGTTTGAAGAGATTTCTCTAATTTTTTGAAGAAATGAAAATGATAGTATTTTATGAAGCAGCCTAATTCTATAATTTTCCTTTATGCTAACATGCAATAAAAAAAATGGAAACTTTGTCAGAGAAATAGTTTGACAATTCTGTTAGGCTTTCGAAAGCAAATTTTTATGAACCTTTTCAGAACAAATTAAAAACAAAGAATAACTCAGTAAGTGGAAGCTCATTAACACTTGGCTTAGAGAGCTGAGTCATCCCATAAAGACCAGAGTTTGCAACACCTTAGCAATTATCTGTGCAATGCAACGTCCTGTTAGGGATGAACTGCTTTAACGGTTACTGGAAGGATACACTCACCCTTGGAGAAGGCTGTTGAATGAACAAAGTTTCACCTTTAAAATGATGACTCAATCAATAATCAGTAGAGACAGGGAGTTGTTACATAATCGAAATAGGAGCCACCTAATCTGAGTGATTGTAGTGATTGTCAATTTTATCTCTGAGATAGTGATATCGGGTAAGAAAAGAACCTAGGTCTGTATCAGCATTTCCACTTAGAGAAGTGCTAACAGTTGGGAAAAAAGATTTCTAAGCATAAATTAGTTTAAAAGACTCCCACAAAATGAGATTTGGTCCTCTTAATGTATTTAAGCTGTTTAAACTTTATTAGCATGAAATGCTGCCACTGAATATCAAGTTCTATGAGATTGCTCAGGAATGCCCGGTATGGTCTTTGATTGTGGGCTACAGGAATGTATTCAAAGGTAACTTTTGCAACAAGACTTAAAGTCATGTAAGTCCAGGCATAAATAAGGGCCAGGGAAGACCCTTCCCAATACCCTTTCTTCTTTTCTGAATAGAGAGAAAGAAGTGGAAACAATTTTATTCATCATCATTCTAGTTAGTTACTTGGCAAGTTTATAACAGCAAATGATTAGCAGGCCAGGATATAGGTATTCCTATACTTCTCAATATAAGGGCAGCAGGATGTTTCCTCAAATAAACTAACCCTGAAACATCATTTTTCCATGCCTCCTTTTTCTGTTCCTTTTAAATTTTTACCCTTAAGACAAGATTAGAACAAATAAAACAATTTGAACAAATAAAAAACAGTTTTACTGTTTTTGATTAGGAAAGATCAACATAATGTTAATTCTGAAAATTTATACATTTGCTGCAATACCAATAAAAATAGCAGCATTTTTCCTGAAATAAGACAGAATGATCTTCTTATATTTAGTGTGTATATTGTATTTATTACAGAAGAGGATGTTATTGTTTTGTATGTAGGTAATTATTTATTTTTTTAAGGCTAGTCAAGTGAAACCATAGGATTGGAAGAGGAACAAATCTGTAAGTTATGATCAATTTGTTGTAAATATTACTGCACTTGGACCAGCCTGCATGTATTTTTATTATGTGAATGTAAATATCTTAGTTATTATATTCTTAATCTTACTTTTTAAACTAAACACGATATTTTTAAGTTCAAGGCATATAATTCTTTGTATACATCTAAGCTATTGCTTATAACTATTGTATAATACTCCACAGTGTACATGCACCATATTTAATCTGTCTACTCTGCCAAACAGGGGCAGCTACATTGACTAGAATGCCTTCCTGTCAGATGTAATGCTGTGACAATATCCTGGTTCATTATGCAGTTAAGCATTTCTATGTGATATATACCTAAATGTATATTTTCTGGTCTACAAATATTCCAGAATATTCTTTATGAGGGCACCATCCGTTTATATTTCTATTACTTAATATTTCTAGACTCTACACCCTCTTTCCATCCCACTGCTGTTAACTTTGTTTAGGTCCTGAATTACATAGGCAATACCCTCCAAGTTAGTTTTCTATATGCTATCTTATCTCTTTGAATTCACTTCCATATCAGTGCCAGAGTGACCATTGCAAAGTATGTCTTGTGGTGTCTTGTCTTGCTTTTTCTTTTTCTGTGAGTCTTTTCACAATCTTTGTATTATAAGTAACTCCTTCAAAACTTTCTAACTCCTCACCCCACGCTCACCAGCCTCTGCCAAACACTGACAAACAAAAAACTATTAGCTAAGCCATTGTAAATATCTTGTATTCATAATTAAGTAGATATTTATTACTTTATTTAATAATTTATTTCTAACATTAACATGTTCTAGGCAATATGATAGTCAGAGAGTATGTAATCAAGAGTTAGCTGGAGTTGATCTATTTTCTCATAGAACTTACATTTTACTTTGGGTGACAGGTAATAAGCAAGTAATCAACTATGTAAAACAAAATAAAAGATTACAGTGCTCAAGTCCATATATAAAAATATATCTCACATTCTTTTCTTAATATTTTGTATATATGGTACCCTCTTCCTGAAAATTCCATTCCTTTTTCATGTGGTGTTTCTCCTATTCTATGGACATAGCTTTTGTTTATTTATTTATTTTCTCATTGCAAAATATTTAAGGGACTATAAGAGAAATGATATTTTTTTCACTGTATGTTCTATGTCCAGCATATATATCAAAGTTACCCAATATATTTTTGCTGAAGTAATCAGTATATAAAATCATCTGTTAGGATATAATTGCATACTTTTAAAATTATCATACTTAGACATTATGGTGAATGCATCAAAAAATGAAAAATTGTCCTTTTTAGGAAAATTATAATCTACCTCCAGAAACAACAAAAGGTGATGATACTATATTCTAAATGAAAAAATGTTGTAGAAAAAAGGAAAGATAACTATGTATAACGGTATGCAAAAGTGTCAGAGATAAATTAGAAATTAGTGAGCTTTAAAAGCTGAGTAGAATTTAGGCAAGCAGGACATAAAAAGAGTTCATTCTAAGTGTGGAAATGTATAGAGGTTCCCTAAGCATGGCAGTTGAGAAACACAGAGAGCTCTGTTTAATAAACTTGGACTGAGTGCAGAGGATGTTCTAGGCCTCGGGTTAGTTAGTCTCTGTTAGTACAATGATAAACCCAAAGGCTGGTTGTGAGAGCATTTTGACTTGCGTGGTTAATTCAAGATGGAGAGTGGGAAGATATGAAGTAAATCTGATTGACTGTCACAGTGTACATGTGTGTGTGTGAGTGAGTGTGCTTGAGAGAGAGAGAGCATGTGTGTGTGAATGTGTATGTGTGTGTATGTGTATGTGCGTGTGTGTGTGTGTGTGTGTTCTTGAAAGGCAAGCAACAAACCTGAGTGTTTTCTTTATAAGCAATATGTTTGAAGCTAAGAAATGATAAAATCCATGAAAGAAAAAAATGAGCCGTATCATAGTTGTGCACAAAGAATATTAGATATGAACAATTAAAGTGAAAGCCACGAGTTAGGAAATCATTTTCAGTGCTAGAAACCTTTTATATGATGGCAACAGTGGAAATATTAAGGAAGGAACGAACAAATGCCAGACTTACTTTTAAGAAATATGCCATGCCTGATAGGATATTAAGACTAAAGTACAGACATGAACTAAGATCACCTAAAGATTTGCATTTTTAGGGTCTAGAAATTGGTTACCAAAATCATATATACAGAGATAACATTTTTCTTGGACAAAATGGTGTGTTTACTTTTATACACAATGAGTTGAAATGGAAATATTCCATAGTTAGCTGAACATATGTGAAAAGTAAAAAAAAAAAGTTACAATAAAAGACAATGCCAATATAAATAAAATAAAAAGGATAAAAGGAAATCAGTATATTTTATACATCACTAGGCTGAATATATTTGTTAAGCCACCAGGGTCTTTTGAGTGTGCATATACACATTTTCTACTCACTATGTGTCATGCTCAATGTGCTAAATTTATATATATTATGGCCAAAACTTGTTCTAATAAAACCATTTTTAACATTTAATACTAATCGCAAAATTAATTTATTAAATTTTCTTAAAACTTAATTTTGCAATGACACTTTTTTGTCTGATTTTAAAATTTTCCTAATATTTTGAACAATAATAATCCATATTTTACTTAAACAATAATCTATTCTAAACTATAATATCATTGGTTTAATCCATGTTGTTCTTTTCTCTGTTCAATTTTACACTTTCTTGGAACTTAGAATCTTCTTACTATAATACTTTCCAGGTAATTTTGAAGAACCTCTTTCCCCCTAAGAAAAATGATCCTCTCAGGTCAGATCATATTGTTTATGTGAATTATCTAAAAATTTTTGTTTATCACTGATCCTAAATATTTTATATTTATGTTTCATAGATCAGCTTTCTTTCTAGAGCTCCCAGCCCTCAGGCCATGGAGCAGTAGTGGTCCCTGGCCTGTTAGGAACTGGGCTGCACAGCAGGAGGTGAATGCTGGGAGAATGAGCATCGCTGCCTGAGCTCTACCTTCTGTCGCATCAAGCAGTGACATTCAATTTACTCAAAAGTACCAACCCTATTGTGAACTGCGCATGTGATGGATCTAAGTTGTGTGCTCCTTATGAGAATTTAATGAGTACCCATTACTTTCCTGATAAGTAAGACTCTTAAACCTACTTCTTTCATTTAAACCTTAGGTTATCACATTATCTTACCCTTCCCTTTCTCCTTCCATCAGTAAATGTTTTATTTTTAATGAGCGTAACTCATTTCCTTGTCAACATAATGTACCTTCCTGGTTCATTACCATTATTTCAAAAAATTACCATTACCTTGTTAATACCAAGCATGTCCTGAGAGATAAGGACCTACATTGTGCTTTTAGTCCCACTCATTAGGACACTGAGCATATGTGTTATCTTGAGATACACTATTGACCACTCTGTGTCACTGCCATGTGTAAAAACCAGTTCCTGACTCAAGTCATGGAAAGGGTTACCTTGCAAGGAGTCCAGTTGGCCTTGGCTGAATAATAACATGAACCATGATCTGCATAGTGGATATGCATGTGCACTGCTGGATCCGCACTAGTAGGAGTGCTGGTACTTTTGGGGACACGTCTACCATCATAAAGTGGGAGGATGCATACTGCCAAGATTATGAGCTCATCTTGAGTTTTCTAATCCTACATCTAATGTTGACCTCATCCTTATGGTCAGGGTTTCATCCACATGAAGGCTTTCGCCCTATACTCACAATCTCAATTATACGTACCATCTAAATAAAAGTTGAGAACCATATTCAAGAATTTTGTAAAAGAGACAACTAAACCTGATTTCTCTATTTAGTAACTCATCAACGTTAAACAGAAAGAATGGAACATTGAATAGTAAAGAAATGGAAACAGCAGTCACACCATAAACTTCAAAGTCAACCTGGCAAAAAAGAGAAATACTAAGGATACCCACGTACATGGAAAGGCAGAGGGAATTGCCCAGTAGGGAGATCATGGTGTAAAATTTAGGAAAGGGAGTGGCCAAAACCTAAGATATGGAGATTAAGTGAGATCTAGAGAAAAAAATAAGAACCTGGCTTTGTAGACTAGAGTAGACAAATCTTTTGGTATAGAGTCACATGTATTATAAAGTTAGAGAGATGTAAGGCTAAGATAAAGTACTATTCTCTTTGAAGAGTCTGCTAAGATGTTATAAAAGAGAATATGGAGAAAGAGGTGGAAAATATTATTTTAAATACTAAATTTTATTATTATTATTGTTATTTATTGTACTTTAAGCTCTGGGGTACATGTGCACATCCTGCAGGCTTGTTGCATAGGTACACACATGCCATGGTGGTTTGCAGTCTCCATCCCCTCATCGCCTACATCAGGCATTTCTCCCAGTGTTTACCCTCCCCAGCCTCCCTCCCCAGACCCTCCCCTAGACCCCTCCACCCAACCTACTCTGATGTGTGATGTTCCCCTCCCTATGCCCATGTGTTCTCATTGTTCAACACCCACTGATGAGTGAAAAGGTGCAAAGTTTGGTTTTCTGTTCATGTGTCAGTTTGCTGAGAATGATGGTTTACAGATTCATCCATGTCTCTACAAAGGACATGAACTCATCATTTTTTTATGGCTGCATAGTATTCCATGGTGTATATGGGCCACATTTACTATGTCCAGTCTATCATTGATGGGCATTTGGGTTGGTTCCAGGTCTTTGCTATTGTAAACAGTGCCACAATGAACATACATGTGCATGTTTCTTTATAATAGAATGATTTATAATCCTTTGGGTATATACCCAGTAATGAATTGCTGGGTCAAATGGTATTTCTATTTCTAGATCCCTGAGGAATCGTCACACTGTCTTCCACAGTGGTTGAACTAACTTGCACTCCCACCAACAGTGTAAAAGTGTTCCTATTTCTTCACATAGTCTCCAGCATCTATTGTCTCCAGATTTTTTAATGATCGCCATTCTAACTGTTGTGAGATGGTATCTCAATGTAGTTTTGATTTGCATTTCTCTAATGCAAGGTTGGTTCAACATATTCAAGTCTATAAATATAATCCACCACATAAACAGAACCAAAGACAAAAACCACATGATTATCTCAATAGATGCAGAGAAGGCCTTTGACAAAATTTAACAATGCTTTATGTTAAAAACTCTCAATAAACTAGATATCAATGGAACATATCTCAAAATAATAAAAGCTATTTACAACAAACTCACAGCCAATATCATAATGAATGTGCAAAAACTGGAAGTATTCCCTTTGAAAACTGGCACTGTACAAGGATGCCCTCTCTCACCACTCCTATTCAATATAGTATTGGAAGTTCTAGCCAGAGCAATTAGGCAAGAAAAAGAAATAAAGGGTGTTCAGTTAGGAAAAGAGAAAATCAAATGGTCTCTATTTGCAGATGACATGATTGTACATTTACAAGACCCCATCGTCTCAGCCCCAAATCTCCTTAAGTTGACAAGCAACTTCAGCAAAATCTCAGGATACAAAATCAATGTGCAAAAATCACAAGCATTTCTATACACCAATAACAGACAGAGAGCCAAATCATAAGCGAACTCCCATTCACAGTTGCTGCAAAGAGAATAAAATACCTAGGAATATAACTAACAAATGATGTAAAAGACCTCTTCAAGGAGAAACTACAAATCACTGCTTAAGGAAATAAGAAAGGACATGAACAGATGGAAAAACATTCCATGCTCATGGTTAGGAAGAATCAATATCATGAAAATGGCCACACTGCCCAAAGTAATTTATAGATTCAATGCTATCCCCATCAAGCTACCATCGACCTTCTTCACAGAACTGGAAAAAAAACACTTTAAACTTCTTATGGAACCAAAAGAGAACCTGCATAGCCAAGACAATCCTAAGCAAAAAGAACAAAGCTAGAGGCATCACACTACCTGACTTCAAATTATACTAGAAGGCTACAGTAATCAAAACAGCATGGTACTGGTACCAAAACAGAGATATAGACCAATGGAACAGAACAGAGGTCCTGGAAGCAACGCCACACACCCACAACCATCTGATCTTTGGCAAAACTGACAAAAACAGGCAATGGGAAAAGGATTCTCTTTTCAATAAATGGTGTTGGGAAAACTGGCTAGCGATGTGCAGAAAGCAGAAATTGGACCCCTTCCTGACACCTTACATTAAAATTAATTCCAAATGGATTAAAGATTTAAACATAAGACCTCACACCATAAAAACCCTAGAGGTAAACCTAGGCAATACCATTCAGAACATAATCATAGGCAAGGGCTTTATGAATAAACCAACGAATGCAATGGCAACAAAAGCTAAAATACACAAATAGGATCTAATTAAACTTAAGAGTTTCTGCACAGCAAAAGAAATAATCATTAGAGAGAACCAGCAACCAACAGAATGGGAAAAAAATTTTGGAATCTACCTATTTGTTAAGGGGCTACTATCCAGAATCTACAAAGAACTAAAGCAGATTTACAAGAAAAAGTACATAACCACACGAAAAAGTGGGCAAAGGATATGAACTGACACTTTTCAAAAGAAGACATTTATGCAGCCAACAAGCATATAAAAATGCTTACTAAATTTTTAAATGAAAAATGAAAATAAAATTTGGCTAAGAAGAAGAGCTTAAGATAGAAAAAAAACACTTTTCAAATGTTGAGTTTTTGAATTTGCCTCTTTAATCAACAATCATTGTTTGATTAGAAAGGGTCATAGAAAAAAGTACAACAGAGTAAAGTACAAGGCCCAGAGTTTATACATGCCAGATATCCTTCCAACTGTCTATGTGAAGCTGAAATTCAGTAAATGGAGCTTTGATGATCTTAATCAAATAAGATAATATATTGCAACTGATTTTTAATCAGAATCTCCTAGTTAAAGGCATTAAAAGTATAAACCAGGTATAACATATAAGAAATCACTCAGTTCCCTGAAGGCTTGTTAAGAAATGTTTGTGATTGTGCCAATTACATTTGGATTGCATTGAGTTTTGATGTTAATGGACAAAAAGGCTAATCGCCAAAGAAACATTGAGTTAGTTTTCAACTCTTTGATTGTAAGAAAGGTTGAAGACATCAAGATGGTGAATTTGCTTTCTAAACTTATTCTATTAAGTTGTTTAACTGTTGGAGAAATGTGACTCACCAAATGATTTATAGCTGCTACTGATACAACAAAAACATGAGATAAAATAATTGTTTCTCTATGTTATGTTATCAGTAGAACTGTTTTGTATCCCTTAATTTCATTTAACTGTAATATTACCTGGCACATAATAGGCACTCATCATTATTTGTTGAATAAATAGATAAATGCCTCTCATGCCAAATAATTCTGTCTTCTAGTCTTCTATTACACACAATAGTGTTATGGTTTCCTGTTCCTCATTTCCCTCATTTTTTACTGTGTAGTTTATAAATAATACAGAAGTAATTACAGTGTATAGGTGTTTCTGGTAATGACATTTTGCATTAATTTATACATTCTGTGATAACTAAATTAATAGTAGTATTTTCCTGGGCAAGGAAAGGGTGACCTCTGACTGGAATATTTCTCTAACTTTGTCATATGTTATGAGAAACTAAGACAAATGAAAATAATTTTCTTATCTTTGTCTTTCACAAACACAGTTCTATTTTAATTAAATTAGTATTTTTAATGTAACTTTCAAGATACATAATTTAAGCTACAGTAATCTTGCCTATAGCTACATTACAACATGACTTGTGTTAAGAAAAATGTCTAGTAATACATGTCAGCTTGAGGAGTAATATATAATTTTATTTATACGTCTTCAACATAACTTCTTGTATGTTGGATTAAACTTTAATATTTGTAGGAAAAAAATAACAAAGAATCTGCAGAGCTTTTATAAACTTAACTTTCTAACATCAAATGAAATTACTATTCTTATAAAAATATTTTCAAAAATGAACCATAAAGGAAAACTTGAAATGAAATGAAAAATGAAAGATTTTCAAAAATGAACTCCTAATCTCTCTTTCTAACTGGCTGTATTCTTAGTTCATCCATTTAACTTAATTCCAACACTATCCTTCCCCATCTCAAGATAAAAAGACTAGAGACATTCTTGAATCCTTTCATGATTCTCATACTAAACATTCAAAGTATCAGCCAGTTCTGTTGGCTATATTGCAAAAATAGTCTACCACCAGACAAAGTGTCACTACCTCCTCCAATCTCCTCCTAGGCTGAGGCACATTAACTCTCACCTGGATAAGCAGTAGTTTCCTACCTGACTTCTTGTCTATTCTTACTGTCTTCTCTCTATAGTCTATTCTCAACACAGCAGTCATGGTAGTCTTTCCAAAATGAAAGGTAATCAATATCACTCCTCTAAAACAACAAAACAATAACAAAAACTCTCCAGTGGCTCTTCGTTTAATTCAAAATCAAATCCAAAATTATTTACTTGATCAACAAAGCCTAGCTTACAAACCTGCACTCATCTACAAGTCCTGACTTCCCTGTGACCTTCCAGACTGAATCTCTTACTTACTCTTTTTTTTCAAGAAAAAAAGAAGAAGAATAAAAGAGAAAAAAAGAGAAAGAGAAAGATGGAGAGAGAATGAGAATCTTGTTCTATTGCTCAGGATTTCATTTAAATCTGTGAAATGCTTATGCAATTACTAAAAAATGACATTTTTATTACACGGTCACTTTTAGAATAGGTATAATATAATATAGAAAAAAATATATGTTTTGTGGATATGGGGTGGTAAGTTCTGTAAACATTTATTAAAATTGCTTGTTCCAAGCCTGAGTTCAAATTGTGTTTTTTTTTTTTATCCTCTCCATTAGCTTGGTAGATCTTCCTACATCCCTTTATGTTAGTCTGTGTGTCCTTGCCTCTAAGAAAGGTCTGAATACAGCATACTGATGGGTTTTAACTTTTTATTCAGTTTGTCTAACTATATGTTTTGATTGGGGCATTCAATCCATTTAAGTTTAGTCTTTTTTTATTTTATTTTTTATTTATTTATTTTTAATTTTTTAGAATAAAAAGAATGAAAGAGAGAAAGAGGAAGAGATTTTTAGAAAAACAGAAAAGGAGAAAGAAAGAAACAGCAAAAGAAAGAAAAAAAAGAATGAAAGAGAGAAAGAGGAAGAGATTTTAGAAAAAGAAAAGGAGAGAAAAAGAAACAGCAAAAGAAAGAAAAAAAAAGAATGAAAGAGTGAAAGAAAGAGGAAGAGAAAGAGGGAGAGAGAATGGGATTCTTGTTTTATTGCCCAGGCTAGAATACAGTCTAAAAATGGGTATTAAAAACCTCTTTTATGCCAATAATTGTGCTTAACAATGGAGACAGGAAGGAATAGGGGATGAAAATAACAAACAAGCAGCCAACCAATATTTTATTTAAACCTGTGAAATGCTA
>PVKP010032197.1:0-26192 GCA_004027715.1 Plecturocebus donacophilus | reverse complement strand
CCCAGGTGTCTACAGCCGTGGTTGAGCCCTATAACTCTATCCTGACCACCCATACCACCCTGGAACACTCAGACTGTGCCTTCATGGTGGACAACGAAGCTATCTATGACATCTGCCGCCGCAACCTAGACATCGAGCGCCCAACCTACACCAACCTCAATCGCCTCATCAGCCAAATCGTCTCCTCCATCACAGCTTCCCTGCGCTTTGACGGGGCCCTCAATGTGGACCTGACAGAGTTCCAGACCAACCTGGTGCCCTACCCTCGCATCCACTTCCCCCTGGCCACCTATGCACCAGTCATCTCTGCAGAAAAGGCATACCATGAGCAGCTGTCAGTGGCCGAGATCACCAATGCCTGCTTTGAGCCTGCCAACCAGATGGTCAAGTGTGATCCCCGGCACGGCAAGTACATGGCCTGCTGCCTGCTGTACCGTGGAGATGTGGTGCCCAAGGATGTCAATGCTGCCATTGCCGCCATCAAGACCAAGCGCAGCATTCAGTTTGTGGACTGGTGCCCCACAGGCTTCAAGGTTGGTATCAACTACCAGCCTCCCACTGTGGTGCCTGGGGGTGACCTGGCCAAGGTGCAGCGTGCTGTATGCATGCTGAGCAACACGACCGCCATCGCTGAGGCCTGGGCCCGCTTGGACCACAAGTTCGACCTGATGTATGCCAAGAGGGCATTTGTGCACTGGTATGTGGGTGAGGGCATGGAGGAGGGCGAGTTCTCTGAGGCCCGTGAGGATATGGCTGCCCTGGAGAAGGATTATGAGGAGGTGGGCATCGACTCCTATGAGGACGAGGATGAGGGAGAAGAATAAAGCAGCTACCGGAGCCTATTCACTATGTTTATTGCAAAATCCTTTCGAAATAAACAGTTTCCTTGCACGGTTTCTTGTCCCCTGTGAGTGCTTGAGCTTCTGCTGCCTTCCCCTTCATGCTGCTGCTGCCCTCACTGTTTGCTGCTAATGAGCCTTATCCCTTCCATGGCTGAAGGTGAGACCTGCCAAGGGGTCCTTGCCAGGCCCAGGAAGCATAACCCCAGGGACTTTAAATCAAAGTCCTAGGCGTACCTGGAATAGGGAGGAAATGAGGACCAAATCCAGGCACAAACTATTGAAGGATGAATCTTCAGTTTCTTTCAAGTAGAAGTTTAATCCAGTAGTTTGTCTTTGAGAGTTAGACTGCTACCCTGTTCTTCCTGCTGCCTCTACATTTACCAACTCTGGAAGCAAGGTTTGGCCCAGGCGCCTCTGCATTATGAGGGTTTGGGAGTGGGGCTGGGCTGGCCCAGAGTTCCTGGGCATGGAGCCACGTCATAAGCTTGGGGGATGGGAGGGAACACAGGCGATCTCCTAGAGTTGTTTGTGCTACTGCACCTCTGAGCAGCTTTGCATAGCTTCCTGTCCTGCTGCTTTGCTGGAGCTGGGGCTGTGCCATTAAAAGTCAGGTCATCTCCCCTCTGTTTGTGATTTATTTCTGGCCTCAGCCTCGGTGCTAGCTGGTGGGAGACTCCTGCTAAGGCCCCGGGGAAAGCTTCAACTTTGCTAACCGGAGCCCCAGGCCCCATGCTGATGTCAGCCTGTAGGGTGGGCATGGTTGGGGGGAGGAGGCTTGGATCACAAGAGCAGGAGGTGCCAACCCTGCCCTTGCCTTTCCTCCCTGGTGATTCAGGGACAGTGCCCTTCCCTAGGGAACAGGTTTGACGCCCAGCTAAGACAGGGCCCCTGTTTACTCAGCAGAGTAGGCAAGACTGCCACACCACACTGCCCCATTAATCATTAACCATGTATGAGCTAGAACCATCAAGGAGACAGGGGCCAAAACAGCTGCCACCTCCACTCCCCTTACCCCTAGGCTGAGGATGGGAGATTGTAACGTAGCTGTCCCAAAGCTTCCTCAGATGTCTCCACCCAGAGGCCCTTTCCTGGCAAACCGGCTGGGCTGCTTTGACAACTACTCAACCCAGGAGTGAAGGAAGGAAAGAACTAGTTGGGTGCTTTTAGGGGGCCTTAGTCCCAGTTTTGACACAGGCAGACACCAGCTTAAGCCCAAGCAGCTTTAAGTTTTAATCTAAGACAAACTAGAACTGTCCACTGCTAACCAACCTCCTTCCATGGAATGAAATCACACCACTGCTGACTCTGCACCAGTCCCTTTTCTTCCCAGACTGTTCACCTGGAAATGGTAACCAGACTTTGGGTGCCCTGCACCTCTTCTCTCACTCCAGGAACACTGAGACTAAGATCCACATCAACCTGTTTCCACTTTATTCTTCTTTATACATTCTCCTGCTCCCAGGTTTGGAGGCAGAACATGATATGAGCTCAGCAGTCCCACTCAGAGCCATGTTCCATATCCCAGCAGTTTCCCTTTTCCCAACCCCCACCCACCCCTACTCAGTAAGGCTCCTTGCCCAGGTTTTGCTCCTGAAGGTAAGAAAGCAGAAGAGCAGATGCAGGACTAAGATGACTGTCCTGACCCCACTACCCCCAAGTGTAAGAGAGCAGTGCTGGATGGAATGTGAGGAGATTCCAATGGGTGATGGGAAAGTCTTTCTAAGACATGAGGGGCCACCTTCTCAATATGCTGCTGCTTTTTCAGATTTGGGTAGTGTGCTGGCCAGGAGCTGGGGGCTGTAGCACCTCCAGCTGACTGAGGAGTTGAGGAATGTGAGGACGCTGCTGCGGATCCACGGTCATCATCGAGGCCAGGAGCTGCCGCAATGCTGAAGAATGCCTGTGGAGGGAGGAGCTCAGGGAGACTGGATGACGCCTATCCGCCAACTCAGCTAATACCAGGGGGGAGTCTGAAACACCTGGTGCCGCATTCATTGCTTGCTCACCTGGGGCTTTGTGGGATGCTGAGTTGGTTCTGCACAGCAAGGGCCACACTGTCACCCTTCTGGAACACCATGTCATAAGGGCCTTCCCCAAACATCATGGCATATAGTACACAGCCTAGGGACTGAGTATAACTTGGTTAGTCCCTAGAAGGGGACCAATGGAGGTGACATCTCTCTCCTGTGGTAAAAGGAGACTACATAAGCTAAAAAGAATACGCTGACCTCAGCCACATGGCACTGCCAGGGCCCAGAGAAACTGCCAGTCAGCCAGAGGCCTCTGCAGCCCCTGCTTAGCCAGTGCCTTCAGTACTGACACTGAGCTGTGTTCACCCTGTTCAGGGGCAGGGACTATACCACATCCGGTGCAATTGGGTACAGTATCAGTGACAGTTCCCAGGAAGGAAGTTGAAGTGGATGGGGACATATTGTGGTTCCTGGGGCCCCATGCAACAGAAACCAACGACCTACTCTACTCCACAGCGGGTACAGAGCCACAGCCCTCCCTACCCAGATGCCCACCTACATACTCCTCACCCAGACATCAGTCCGCTCATCAATGACACAGTGACTCTGCACAGAGAAGAGTTCTGGGGCTCGGTAGGAGATGGTGCACCGTTGGGCTGCCCAGTCCTGGAACAGTGGTCCCAGAGCTCAAAAGTGGGGCACAGGGCATGGTCATGTGACCAAACTGGGGCATGTACCAGAAGGGATGGGAATGGGGAACTGGTGAGAAAAGGAGTATGGAGACTCTTTTACCTGCAGGGTCAGGGCCTGGCGGGAGCCCTCCACGTGGATGCATGCTTGATTCATGGAACCCAAGTCCATTAAAACTGGCTGCCCTTCGTCTCCAAGCAATATATTGGTGGGCTTCAGGTCTCTGTAGGGAAGTAGAAATGACCTGGACATCTCTGGACAGGAAGCCTGGAATCCCAGCGAGCAAAAGAATCATGCAGGCTGTTTCTTGAAAAACAGAGACCTCCCATTTCTCTTAGTGAAGCTCTTCCTCTGGGCCCCAGCAAGCACACAGGGTCCTCCCACTGACCTGTGGGCATAACCCTTGGCATGAATGGCCTCAAGGCCTCTGCAGATTCCCAGCAGCAGCCGAAGGATTTGATCCTCGGTCAGGAAGTTGCCTTTGTCCTTCAGCCTTTCTATCTCATTCCATAGCGTACCTCTCTGCAACACAAGTTTCCCTACAGTTGGAGATGTTTTTGGAGCCTCTGCTCCCTAGGCCTGATCCCTTCCATGTGTCAAAGCCTATCAGCCCTTTCTTGATACACACCTCAAACCCCAAATCTAAAGTGGCCAAACCGAGGACGTGGTCCCTGCTTCCTAACATGCTGGACTGCTCACACAGCCCTTGGGTATGTGGCTCTGTGGCAACCCCCTCCATAACCAAGAGTCTTTCTGACCTTGAAGAACGGTAGCAGCAGCCAGGCCTCATGCTTAGCACCCCGCTCCCTCAGACAGTAAGCCACGAGGTGAAGGATGTTGGGGTGATTGAAGAGGTGATGCATGTCGGCTTCTCGCTGGGCCTCCTCCCGGTCCTGCTGCTCGTGACACAGGATTCGCTTCAGGGCGTAGAAGTGTCCATCATGTAACCCTTCCACTAGGTCCACATAGCTGAACCCACTGTGGGCCAAAGGGGTCAATGAAGGGCCATGGTCATCTCCCACATGGCTTGGACCTAGAGAAATTTCCTGGTGGGGAGTGGGGTGTTCTTCCCATTTAGCAGAAACCCTCCCAAGATGTGGCTCTAAGTGAAATCTGAAGAATATTACACTGTGAGCTCCTCAGGAGCAGAGATACAGAAATCTTTGAGGTCCTATGGTCATAATAGAGATCTCTGCACCTGACAGAAGTAAATAATAGCCAACACTTATCAAGTACTTATGAACCAAACACTGGGTGAGACATTTTATAACATTATCTCATTTAATCCTCACAACTCCATCAGTGAGGCATGATAATCATCTCCATTAAGCAGATGGAAAAAACCATGGTTTATCAAGATCACAAGTGGATTTAACAGGCCTGGCTCCAGAATCCACCTTCCTGATACCGTGTAGCTAAGTTCTGTCAGGTGAGAGAGAACAGGGATAGGGATAAAACCCTTGTGCCCCAAACATGTGCAGACCACTGCCCTTCAATGACCATAACCTTGAGGACTAGTTAATTGACTTCCAAACACTCACCCCTCCCCCAGTTTCTGGATGAAGAGGTAGCGCTTATTGTCAATGAGGACAGTTCCCCGAGAGCAGACACACAGCGTGTGGCCCATAATGTCTCAGTCATCCTCTTCAAGGACGATCTGAAGCTACCGAAGAGCTCGTCCAGGGTGAGTGGACTCTTCCAGGAGACACGCTGGGAGCCCAGAGGATCATGCTGGAAAGAAAACAACGGCAGGGTCGCAGGTCAGGCACAATCCAGACGACCCCTGAAGTACCCATGCGGAGAGCTCAGGCCCAGGTCTCTGGAACCTACACTCCTGTCTAGGGAAAACCGGCCCTGCTCCGTTGCCAGCTCCAAGGGTGGGGTCAGGGGCCTTACGGCCTCAGGACAGACACACAGCGGCTATCCTGCCACTTCCTCCAACCCCAGCACACCTTTGGGCAGCCCTGTTCCCATGCCCGTCGCGCCGCAAAGGCAGAGCACAGGGTAGTTTCAAAAGACGTGCAAGCCTCAAGCCCACTCCTGGCAGGGCCCACCCCTGGCTTCGGAGCACAGAGCCCGGGATGGACCAGCCGGCACTCCCCGACAGACCTGGCTCGGCCAGAGCGCAGCGCCACGGACCGGAAGCAGCGCTGACATCATCAGTCCGCACCGGCGCAACGGCCCGCGATATCTTAGCAACCGCCAGGCAACCGGAGGATGTGAGGGCGCGGAGCTGAGAGGCCCGGGGCGGGCTAGGCTTGGGGTTGGACGGGTCGGAGGACCGTTGTGAGGGTTCTCTACTTGGCCTTCAGTAGGGGTCAAGACGCAGGCACCTTCGCCAAAGGGCTCGGCCCGAGGCCCCCAGGACCTCCATCTCCCAATGTTGGAGGTAGGAGGGTTCATACCTCCGGCGCTCTGGGGCAGAAAGCGGCCGACTACACTGCAGCCTGAAGGGGGATCCAGGGAGGGGCGGATGTGGTGGCCTGGACTCCTGATCCTGTACAACTTTCCGGGCTCTGGCCTGTATCCCACTTAGTCTCAGTGATTCAGAGTTCAGGCTTGTGAACCAGACTTCCAGTTTCTAAATTGAATGTTAATAGCATACTAGCTGTGTAACCTCGCTCAGGTTTCTTAACTTCTCGGATCCTTAATTTTGGTACCTGTAAAAAAGGTTTAATAGTACCTAAGGTTAAGTAGCTTAACCGCGAGGTCAGACTGACTAGTTGAAATGCCAGCTCTGTTAACATAGTTGCCTGACCTTGGACAGGTTACTTAATGTTTCCGTCCTTTCCTCTCCTCCTCTGTGAAATGGAAATAATAATTATCTACTTCATGGAGTTGTTTGAAGATTAAATGAGATGTACAGTGTTTAATACAATATCTGACACATAGCCTTCAGTACGTGTCAACAGTAATTATTATTACCCTGATCTTCACATCCCATGCTTGAGACTGTAAAAACAAAAGGAACAGAAATTCACAAATTTCCAAGCCTTGGCACAAAGCAGTTGTCCTTGACATCTGTTGCCCATGCGGGCAGGGGTAAGCTGGAGAGGGGTGCACTTCCAAAGAAGGTGGAATGGCCAGGAGGGAATGGCTGTTTTGCTGAAACAGGGCTCTCAGGAAAAAGGTCTTTCTTAGGAGCTGGTTGCCCCCTTCCACACCCCGGATCACCCTGAAGATTTTCCAGCGGTTTCCCTTGGTTCTGAACATGTTTTAGCCCTTTGGTTCTGACATTCATTCATCCAGATTTAACCTGCTATATGCCAGGCCCTGTGCTAGAAGCTGAGGATGAGATAAACAGGGCACTCCCTGTCTTCAGGGAGCCCAGTCAAGTCAAGCCATGCTTCTCAATTTTGAAGGTGCCTAGGATCACCTGGGAGTCTTGTTAAAATACAAATTCTGATTCTATAGGTCTGAGGTAGGATCTGAAATTTTGCATTTCTTTCTTTCTTTTTTTTTTTTTTTTTTTTTTTTTTTTTTTTTTTTTTTTTTTTTTTGAGACAGAGTCTCACTCTGTTGCCCAGGCTGGAGTGCAGTAGCAGGATCTCAGATGACTGCAGCCTCCACCTTCTGGGTTACAGCAGTTCTCCTGCCCAGCTACGCTAGTATCTGAGATTACAGGCTTGCGCCACCAGTCCGGACTAATTTTTGTGTTTTTAACAGACGGGTTTCACCATATTGGCCAGGCTGATCTCAAACTCTTGACCTCAGGTGATCCACCTGCCTCAGCCTCCCAAACTACTGGGATTACAGGCGTGAGCACCACACCTGGCCAGATTCTGTATTTCTTCTTCTTCTTCTTCTTCTTCTTTTTTTTTTTTTATATGTGTATATTTTATTTATAGTTGTATATATTTTTTAGTATTACAAAAATGATTCTGTAGTCAATAACAATAAATTGTTAAAAATAACTAAAACTGTAGAACTGAGTTGATTGTAATGCAAAAAAAAATTCTAGAGGTGATGAATACCTCATTTAACTTAATATGATTATATATTGTATACTTCTATCAGAATATGTATATATAACAAATAGGTACCCACAAAAATTAACACAAGTAAATTTAAATGTAAAAAAAGAGAATAACAATTTTACCTACAGGAATAATATTCCTTATTTGCAGGGTTGTTGTTTTTGAAACTTTGTTTCACTCTTGTTACCCAGGCTGCAGTGCAATGGCCGGATCTCGGCTCACTGCAACCTTCACCTCCTGGGTTCAAATAATTCTCTCACCTCAGCCTTCTGAACAGCAGACCCAGCTAATTTTTGTATTTTTAGTAGAGATGGAATTTCACCATGTTGGCCAGGCTGGTTTCGAACTCCGGATCTCAGGTGATCCACCAGCCTTGGCCTTCCAAAGTGCTGGGATTACAGGCGTGAGCCACCATGCCCGACCCAGATTCTGCATTTCCAACAATGCTCCCAGGTGACGCTGATGAAGCTGATTGGTTAACTGCACTTTAGCATGATAAAGAGGATTTAACAAACTAGTAAAGTAGGGGGTGGCTGCAGGCTGGAGAGGAAGAAGTCCAAGCTAACTGCCTGGCAACTTGAGGTGGTCTCCGCCCCGTTCCTCGCTGAGGTTCCCTCCCAGGAAACGGACACGTGACAGTCTGTCTGCCGTCTCCGACTAGAGGAGCCCTGTAAGCGCCATGGCTCCCAAGAAGCCATCGTGCCTTCGCTCCCTGCTGCTGCTGCTCCTGGCGCTACTGCTGCCCCAGGTAAGATGAGGCGGTTGAACCAAGTGACGGGGGAGGTGTGCAGTGACGCGGGACCAGATCCAGCGGATAAGAGAAAGTCAAAAGTAACAACCAAACCACCCTCAGGGCTACTTCCATCTCCTCCGCTTTGGGTAGTCACTGGCCCTCGACCCTCCCTCCAGGCCTCTGCTGAGCAGCGTCTCTTTCTCTTTGTAGGCAGACACTCGGTCATTCGTAGTGGATCGTGATCATGACAGGTTTCTCCTAGACGGGACGCCGTTCCGCTACGTATCTGGCAGCCTGCACTACTTTCGGGTACCGCGAGTGCTTTGGGCCGACCGGCTTTTAAAGATGCGATGGAGCGGCCTCAACGCCATACAGTTGTAAGAAGTGCTGGCAAGATCCTCGAAGGGGTGGGATCTACCACCCACTTAGAAAGGAGGTCAGGACGGGAAGACTGGCATGTTTGAACAGGGCTTAGAGCTCCAGGACTCCTAGGCCAAGGATGGGAAAGGACAGGGCAGGACCTCCTTCCAGCCACTTCCTGGAGATGCCCTGCAAGGCCTGAGCCCTTAGGCCTCCTGGTGTCTCTCCACCTTGGGGTCTGTTAACTTCTTCCTTTCGCAGTTATGTGCCCTGGAACTATCATGAGCCACAGCCTGGGGTATATAACTTTAATGGCAGCCGGGACCTCATTGCCTTTCTGAATGAGGCAGCTCTAGCGAACCTGTTGGTCATACTGAGACCAGGACCTTACATCTGTGCAGAGTGGGAGATGGTGAGTTAGCTGGAGAAGGGATAGAACCGGAGTTACCCTTGTGTGGTTCCTAGATCACTCCTATCTGCCCACCCTCTAGGGCCATCTCCAGCACTATACTCAATTCCTTCCCTTCCTTCCTTCCCCACCACACCCCAAAACAAAACCTACATGCTTCTTTGTCGTCTTTATGTTTGTCTCAGGGCGGTCTCCCATCCTGGTTGCTTCGAAAACCTGAAATTCATCTGAGAACCTCAGATCCAGGTGAGTTGAGACAAAAGATTTAACACAGAAGCAAGTAAAATGGGCCATTTGGGTGCCAAAAGCAGAAGAGACCATTCCCAAACTGGGGTTCATCATTCATATACCAAGTATTTCCTTCATGCCCAGCATGATACTAGAAACTGGGGGACCAGACAGACCCCCATCCTTGTGCAGTGGAGCTTGTAATATAGTTGAAGAAACTTATTATTATTATTATTATTTTTAAAATGGCTGGGTGCAGTGACTGTAATCCCAGCACTTTGGGAGGCCAAGGCAGGCAGATAACGAGGTCAAGAGATGGAGACCATCCTGGCCAACATGGTGAAATTCCATCTGTACTAAAAATACAAAAATTAGCTGGGCATGGTGGCGCGCGCCTATAATCCCAGCTACTCGGGAGGCTGAAGCAGAATTGCTTGAACCTGGGAGGTGGAGGTTGCAGTGAGCCAAGATCATGCCACTGCAGTCCAGCCTCATGACAGCGAGACTCATCTCAAAAACAAACAAACAAACAAACAAACAAACAAAAACTATTATTGCAAGCTGTAAAACTACTATGCAAGAAAGTAAACAAGGAGTTGAGATATGAATGCTAGTGGGCCTCTTTTGGGTAGGGTGGTCAGAAAAGCCTTCTCTGAGAAGGTGGCATTTCATTTGACTTCTAGGGAAGGGAAACACTGGCATTATGAAGAGTGAGGCAAGAACATTCCAGGTAGAAGGGACGATAGAGGTCCCCAGAGATGGGAAAGAACATGGCATGGAGGAACTGAAAATGGACCAGCATGGCTGGAGCATAGTGGGTAGGGAGACAAGAGTGTATAACATGAAATCGAAGATGAGATGGAGACGGTTGATACAGGACCTTGTGCGCCACTGCAAACAACGTGCATTTTATTCCAAGTACAGTAGAAAAGCATTGAGAAAATTTACCCAGAGATGTGACATGATGTTTTAAAATAATTCAGCCTTTATGTGGGAAATGTATTCAGGGGCAAGGGCAAGGGTGGAGAAACTAATTGGAAGCTATCACTTTAGCTGAGGGCAGAGATGATGGTGCCTAGACTAAGGCAATGGCAGTAGAAACAGAAGGAAGAGGGCAGACCTGAGAGATGGTTTGGAGATAAAAATCGCCAGGACCTGTTGATAGATTTTGATTGGAAGGGAAGGGGTGAGGTGGTATAGGTATGATTGGGAAAGAAAGGCATCAAGGCAAAGGGGTGAACAACTTTAGGGGCAAACAATAGTTTTATCCTGGTCATGTTAAATTTTCATGTCACACTCAAGTGACGATATTAAGTAAGCAATGTATGAGTATGGAGCTTAGTGGAGTGGTCTGAGCTAGACATATGAATTTGGATGTCATCAGTCTAAGGATGGCATTTAAATCCATGGGTACTGAGACAACACCTGGGGAAAGTATAGAGAAAGAAGAGATGAGAACTCAAGATTAAGCTCTGGGGATGCCCAATATTTCAAGTTTAGATTTCACTTCAGGTGCAGATATCAAGGGAAAAAATTTATCTGATTTATAACTCTTTAAAATACCGCCCTGGAAAAATGCCTTATATCTGTGGGGACTCTATCCAGGTGCTGTTTCACTTCTTCTTAGGAGAGCTGGAGAGCTTTATGTTCCTCATAGTATCTCCCAAACTCAGCTGACTGAAACACATTTAAAACGATAAAGTATTCATGGTACACCAACATGCAGTCTCTGTTTTGCTCAAGAAAACTAGTGACCTCTACATTGCTAAATCCATGGTGATCTTTCAGGCCTCATCCTCCTTAACCAATCAGCAGCATTCAGCACAGTTGGTCACACTGTCCTTTGAAATACACTCTACTCTCACCTTCCATGATACCTCACTTATCTGGTCCCTGCCCGTGCCCTCCAGTCTTTCTGACCACTTCTTAGTCTCTTACTGGTTTTTCTCCATTTTCCTTTCCATCCAAGGATTCAGTCCTTGGATGCTTCTCTTTCTTATATTCTCATTCCTTAATGGTCTCATCCATTTGCATGATGGAATTTAAATTCCATTTAATAGCTGATGAACCTGAAATATGTATCTTTGGCCAGGACCTTTCCCTTGTCTTTCAAATACGTAATCCAGATGCCTGCTTGACTTCTCCGTTTGGACAAATAAAAGGCACAATGACACAACTAGGTTCCTAACATTGCCTCCCAAATCACTTGTTCCCTCCCATCTGAGCTAATGACAACTCCATTTTCCAATGCGGCAAGCTAAGCACTATGGTACAATCTTTCACACCTGTCTTTACAATATCTAGGAACATTAGCATATATCATCCCTTCTACCGAGATGTTCTTGCCTTGCTCTTCACATGACCTTTTCAGAGAAGCTTTTACTGCCCACCCTACCCCACATTCAGTCTGGCAGAAAATCCTATCACCTGAGGTCAAGAGTTCAAGACCAGCTTGGCCAACATGGTAAAAACCTGTCTCTACTAAAAATACAAAAAATTAGCCAGGTGAGGTGGTGGGTTCCTGTAATCCCAGCTACTTGGGAGGCTGAGACAGGAGAATCGCTTGAACCTGGGAGGCAGAGGTTGCAGTGAGCCAAGACTGTGCAGCTGCACTCCAGCCTAAATGACAGATCAATGAGACCTTGTCTCAAAAAAAAAAAAGAAAGTCCTATCAGCTTTTCTTCACAAACATTAAATTTAAGTACTTTTTATCACCCCCATTGCCTCCACTCTGGTCCAAACCATCTCTCTCAGCTGGCTTATTTTATAGCTTCCTAACTGGTTTCCTTCATTTTGCCCTCTCCCCCATAAAGTCTTGTCTCAATATAGCAGGTAGTGTGATCCTATTCAAATATGTTTAAAGATACATCTCGTCATTTCTCTGCTTAAACCTATCCAGTAGGTTCTCATTCAGAATAGGAACCATAGATTCCTTAAAGGGGTAGGTCCTACACAATTAGCCCCAGTCACCTCCTGGTTATTATTGCTCTTCTCTCCCGTGTTCACTTTGCTCCAGCCACAGGTGGCCTCACTGCTGTTCTTCAAACCCACCAGGCCTTAGGCTTTGCAGCCTTTTCACATGGTGTTCCTTTATCACAAGCTTCCTGAGGAAGTCACCTTGGTGAGGCCTTCCTGGTCTCTCTCTCATATATATATATACATTTTCTTTTCCTTTTTTTTTTGAGACAGTCTTGCTCTGTCACCCAGGCTGGCATGCAGTTGTGAAATCTCAGCTCATTGCAATCCCGACCCCTGGGTTCCAGCAATTCTGCCTCAGCCTCCTGAGTAGCTGGGATTCTAGGTGCCTGACACCATGCCCAGCTAATTTTTTTGGTATTTTTAGTAGAGACAGGGTTTCACCATGTTGGCCAAGCTGGTCTCAAACTCTTGACCTCAGGTGATCCACCCACCTCAGCCTCCTAAAGTGCTGGGATTACAGGCATGAGTGCAGCCATACCACCATTTTTTTTTTTTTTTTGATGGAGTCTTGCTCTGTTGCCCAGGCTGGAGTGCAATGGCACAATCTCAGCTCACTGTAAACTCCGCCTCCCAGGTTCAAGCAATTCTCCTGCCTCAGCCTTCCGAGTAGCTGGGATTATAGGCATGTGCCCCCACACCATGCTAATTTTGTATTTTTAGTAGAGACAGGGTTTCTCCAGGTTGGTCAGGCTGGTTTCAAACTCCCGACCTCAGGTGATCCACCTGCCTTGGCCTCCCAAAGTGCTGGAATTACAGGCGTGAGCTATCGCACTTGACCGATACCACCATTTTTTATCCTCCTTCCCTGCTAGTGAATACAATATTTAATGTTTTATTATTTTATTTTTTTGAAATGGAGTCTTGCTCTGTTATCCAGGTTAGAGTACAGTGACGTGATCTCAGCTCATTCCAGCCTCCGCCTGCCAGATTTAAGCAATTCTCTTGTCTCAGCCTCCTGAGTGGCTGGAACTACAGGCGCATGCCACCATGCCCAGCTAATTTTTGTATTTTTAGTAGAGATGGGGTTTTGTCATTTTGGCCAGGCTGGTCTCAAACTCCTGACCTTAGGTGATCCACCTGCCTCAGCCTCCCAAAGTACTAGGATTCCAGGCATGAGCCACCATGCCCAGCCATGTTTTATTTTTTTAAGAGACAGGTTTTCACCGTGTTGCCCTGCTGGTCTCAAACTCCTGGGCTCAAGTGATCTGCCTGCCTCAGAGTCCCAGAGTGCTAGGATTGCAGGTGTGAGCCACTGCACTCAGCCAGGAATACAATATTTTAAATAATTGTGTGCATGAAACAAAAGTTTGTGTACATTGGACCATCAGAAGGCAAAGGGTCAGATGTGGAATTTTCCATTTGTAGCATCATGTAGATGCTCAAAAATTTCAAATTTTGGTGCATTTCAAATTTCAGATTGAATGCTCAACTGGCCGGGCGTGGTGGCTCATGCCTGTAATCCAAGCACTTTGGAGGCCAAGGCGGGTGGATCACCTGAGGTCGGGAGTTCAAGACCAGCCTGACCAACATGATGAAACCCCGTCTTTAAAAAAAATAAAAATAAAAAATAAAAAAGAATGCTCAACCTGTATAATGATGTTTCAATTGTTTATTTAAATCACCTGCATTGTCAGTTACATCAGAGCAGGTCAGATATTCTACACTTCTGTGAATTCCCATGCTATACTTCATAGCAATCTGAGGTATAAGTTGATTACATACTCTAGGCTATATATTTAACATTTTTCTTACATTTATTATTTATTTTTTGTATAGATACCATTAAATTCACATAAGCATCTTATATTTGTTCTTAAGAAACACTAGGGCTGGGAGCAGTGGCTTACTCCTGTAATCCTGGTACTTTGGGAAGACAAGGCAGGCAAATCGCCTGAGGTTGGGAGTTCGATACCTGCCTGACCAACATGGAGAAATCCAGTCTCTACTAAAAATATAAAATCAGCCGGGCATGGTGACGCATGCCTGTAATCCTAGCTACTTGGGAGGCTGAGGCAGGAGAATCGCTTGAACCCCAGAGGTGGAGGTTGCAGTAAGCCAAGATCACACCGCTGCACTCCAAAAAAAAAAAAAAGAAAGAAAGAAAAGAAACACTACTTTAAGGTTTCCTATGTTCAAATTTCATTGACATGCAAATATACAAGGTGCTTAGGGTTGGGAATTTCTTGACAAGTCATTGTTTCCTATATTTAGTGGTGAGCAAGTATAATGGTAGCTCCTAATGAAGAAGCTCTGCTCCTTCCTTTAGACTTCCTTGCCGCAGTGGACTCCTGGTTCAAGGTTTTGCTGCCCAAGATATATCCATGGCTTTACCACAATGGAGGCAACATCATTAGCATTCAGGTACAAGGGGGATGTGACTGGGGCAGGGGAAGGAGGTGCAAGGGTTCTTGATCTCCACCCCATAGCTGGGCTCCACTTTCCCTTCCCTCTGGCAGGTGGAGAATGAATACGGTAGCTACGGAGCCTGTGACTTCAGCTACATGAGGCACTTGGCTGGGCTCTTCCGTGCACTGCTAGGAGAAAAAATCTTGCTCTTCACCACAGATGGGCCTGAAGGACTCCAGTGTGGCTCCCTCCAGGGACTCTATACCACTGTAGATTTTGGCCCAGGTCTCCTAAGCAAGGGCTGGGAGTGGAGTCTGGGGAAGGGACGCCTCTTCCACGATATTTGTCTTTTTCTTTTCTCTTTTTTCCACAGCTAACAACATGACCAAAATCTTTACCCTGCTTCGGAAGTATGAACCCCATGGACCGTTGGTGAGGGACCAGAGAGGAATCAGAGAATCAGGGATGGGAATGGGTCCAGCTCAGTTCCATCTCACTCACAGCTCCTTTCATTTCACCCTAGGTAAACTCTGAGTACTACACAGGCTGGCTGGATTACTGGGGCCAGAATCACTCCACATGGTCTGTGTCAGCTGTAACCAAAGGACTAGAGAACATGCTTGAGTTGGGAGCCAGTGTGAACATGTAACTAAAGACACCGGGGCCAATATAAATCTGTGGCTGGGAGTTGGGAATGAAAGTTAAGATTCAGTGAGTCAGCTTTTACCTTTTCCCCCACCCTCCCTGACTTCAGGTACATGTTCCATGGAGGTACCAATTTTGGATATTGGAATGGTGAGTCCAAATGATCCCTGGGATAGAAGCAGGGAGGTAACAGAGAATTAGAATCTAAGAGCTAGGTGGATTAGCATGTCTAAAAGCGGAATATGGCCACCACTGCCCCCTCTAATGGCAAAATTCCTCTGCATGAAGCATGCTTAGTAGTGCCTGTCATCTGAAATATATGTTGAATTAATTAAATTGGCTCAACTTCAGGTGCCGATAAGAAGGGACACTTCCTTCCAATTACTACCAGCTATGACTATGATGCACCTATATCTGAAGCAGGAGACCCTACACCTAAGCTTTTTGCTCTTCGAAATGTCATCAGCAAGGTACCCTACCACTTCGTTAAGCTCCAAAGGCTTTTATTAATTTGGGGGGAGTGCCCACATTGTAAAGGGATCACATGAATTGGTGGTTACTGTCTGGGCCACAGCTCAGCATCTCATTGAAGCATTTCCCATTCACCCAAATGGGACTGTTTGCAAAGAAACATGGGTGTGCAAAATGACCCCTGAAGCCCTTCCCTGGGCCCCAGGTTAAGAACTCTGCCCTAGAGTCTCGGAATAGGTATTGTTGTCTGTGGTTTTCCTATGGCTTCTGAGAGAATTTGGGCTCAGTTCCAGGAAGTTCCTTTAGGACCTTTACCTCCCCCCAGCCCCAAGATGATGCTTGGACCTTTGACTCTCCACCTGGTAAGTTCCTCCATATATTTTCTCTGATACCACACCTTTATTTTCTGAATAGCCTATTCTTGTCCTCTATCCAGAAACTTCCCTCATATTCTGATTCTTCTCCCTTATTCTAATAGGTTGGGCATTTGCTGGCTTTTCTAGACTTGTTATGCCCCCATGGGCCCATTAATTCAATCTTGCCAATGACCTTTGAGGCTGTAAAGCAGGTAAGACATAAACCCACACATCTGGTGGAGATGACAACCTCCCTCAGCAGCTACAGCCAAAAGTTCCTTGGCTCTAACCACAGTGTCCTTTTGTATCTCTGTTTGTCTGAAGTACTCATTCTTCCATACCCAGGACCATGGCTTCATGTTGTACCGAACCTATCTGACCTATACCATTTTTGAGCCAACACAATTCTGGGTGCCAAATAATGGAGTCCATGACCGTGCTTATGTGATGGTGGATGGGGTGAGAACCTAATTCCAGGCTGTGAGCCCTAGTTTCCTCTTCCCCAGGAAGTGTTATCCTTAAGTTCCCCATATTTACCCTTTCCCACATGCCTGCTCACATTTGCAGAGGGTTCCAGGGATAAGCTGGGATGAGGAAGAGTTTAAGGATAGATTCCTAGAATAGATAGGTACATTCTCTCTGTCCTCCAAGTAAGTATCCTAATGTGGTTTCCTATGCAGTGGCTAAGAGCTAGATGCTGAGCCTTGCACTTATCCTATCTCCTATCCACAGGTGTTCCAGGGTGTTTTGGAGCGAAATATGAGAGACAAACTATTTTTGATGGGGAAACTGGGGTCCAAACTGGATATCTTGCTGGAGAACATGGGGAGGCTGAGTTTTGGGTCTAACAGCAGTGACTTCAAGGTGAGCTAGCTTTGCCTAGTTATATCCCAGGACTTAATTAAGGATAGCTTGGGCCCAGAGCTTAGTGAATGATGACTTTTCATTTGCTTTCCCTACAGGGCCTGTTGGAGCCACCAGTTCTGGGACACACAGTTCTTACCCAGTGGATGATGTTCCCTCTGAAAATTGATAACCTTGTAAAGTGGTGGTTTCCCCTCCAGTTGCTAAAAAGGCCACATCCTCAAGCTCCTTCTGGCCCCACATTCTACTCCAAAACATTTCCAATTGTAGGCTCAGTTGGGGACACATTTCTGTATCTACCTGGATGGACCAAGGTAATTGCTAACGGTGGTGGTTTGAGTAGCAGAGAAGCAAAAGAGAAAAATCATAGAAGGAGGGGAACAGACAGTATCCTTTGATTAGAAACCCAAAAGGATATGATTCTACCCACGAAGAGCTGACCCTTTCTTTTCCCCTCTTTCCTGGCTCCCTATTCCCCAGGGCCAAGTCTGGATCAATGGGTTTAACCTGGGCCGGTACTGGACAACACGGGGGCCACAGCAGACCCTCTACGTGCCAAGATTCCTGCTGTTTCCTAAGGGAGCCCTCAACAAAATCACATTGCTGGAACTAGAAAATGTGCCTCTCCAGCCCCAAGTCCAATTTTTGGATAAGCCTATCCTCAACAGCACCTTGCAAGGGATACATATCGATTCCCTCTCAGCGGATACACTGAGTGCCTCTGAACCAATGGAGTTAAGTGGGCACTGAAAGAAAGGTAAGCCGGGTGCGGTGGCTCACGCCTATAATCCCAGCACTTTGGGAGGCTGAGGTGGGTGGATCACCTGAGGTCAGAAGTTCGAGACCAGCCTGGCCAACATGGTGAAACCCCATCTATACTAAAAATACAAAAATCAGCCAGGCGTGGTGGTGGGCGCCTGTAATCCTAACTACTCGGGAGGCTGAGGCAGGAGAATTGCTTGAACCCAGGAGGCAGAGGTTGCAGTAAGTAGAGATCGTGCCACTGCACTCCAGCTTAGGGTGACAAAGCAAGACTCCATATCAAAACAAAGAAAGGTAAATCCCTTGGACCCGGAACATGCAGTGGGCAGGATCCCTTGGTGCTGGCCACGGTGACCATAAGGAACTAAAGGCCACAATACCTCTGAATGTAAGTACAAGTACACATTCCTTGCCAAACTTTATTGTGATTAAAGTTCCAGAGACAGTACGACATACCTCTGTGGCCCTGTCTTTGCCCTGGTTCCCGAGTGTCCTTCATCCCCATCTTCCAAATAATCTCTGGTTTCATGGGGAAGAAAAAACCTAGGGCTGCGGTGAATATTCCCCCTCAGGGCCCTGAGTTGGCCCCAGGTAGAGCCGTAAGAGATCAAGAAGAGGGCCTCCCTGCCTGACAGCGATGATCCTGGAGGCAATGTGTGGAGCAGAAAGAGAAGTCGAAGTAGTGAAAGGGAGTGAGGCCTTGGAGGGATGCCCCACAACTCCAGCAGCGTCTGAAAAAGGAAGAAAAATGGCTGGACAGGTACCCCAGAAACTTTCCAATCCAAGCTCTCCCCATCCCTCCTCCTGCCAGAACATCTCAAATCCCCTCAACAGCCCTTCTGAATACTGTGCAGGCACTAAATTCACTTGTCCCCAATGGTCCCTGCAACATTACAGCCCACGCATTCCCTCAACCCCCTGACCCATACCGAGCATTGACGATTGCAGAGTCAGGGATTGGAGGGGTAGGGGCTCCCAACTGAGCAGCGAGTCGGCACTCTGCAGCTAGAGCTCTCTGAGGGAGAGAAGTTGTGTTAAGGACAAGCCCCCAGTGGTGAGTAGGGCACCCAAGAGGTGACAGCTGCACACTGGGGAAGGGATTAGACCTCTAAGGAAGGCTTGCTGTGGACAGGAGAACCTCCAGCCTCACCTTCTCTCTGTCACTGAGGGTGGCAAATTGCTGCTGCTCTTCTCGTTCCCGCTCCTCCTGCTCCCGCTGCCTCCGCCGCTGTTCCTCTCGTTGCCGCCGGGCTGCCTTCTGTTCCCTTTTCCGTGTGGCCTGCCGTGCCTCCATTTCTGGTGTCAATGGTCCTGGCACCTGGAGGATTTCAGATATAAGAACCTATAAGCTATCCTTGGTAAAACTGCAAGAAGTAGAAAGGATCCGGCCAGGATCTGTGAGGCCTTCCCGCTCTGCTTCTCCTTCCTATTCCAGCTGACCTGAGCTTTGTTGTAATCATAGGCATCTGGATTCTTCTCCATGAACCTTCGGAACTCCTTACGTGTTGATTTGTCAGCCGCAACGGTATAAGGTGGCCGGGAACGAGAGTCCCTAGGTGCAAAAACCCCACAAATGGGTTTAACTTGCCTCCTGTCTTTCCCAGCATCACCCAACCAGACCAAGGGAATATTGTCAAGTAGCAATACCAACTTTAATCTCCAAAATATCCCCTCTATACCCAAAATGACTCAGAATGGGGACCCTTACTCACTGCACAGTGGGGTCAGCACCTGCTTCCAGCAGTAGACGAACCACTGAGCCTCTTCCAGCTGCAGCTGCTGCATGCAGGAGAGTAGAGCCACCAGAGCCCAAGGGGGCACTGAGCAGAGACAGAACTCCAGGGTCTCCAGGGCTGGGAGCCAGCTGGAGCTTCAGCACTCCAACATCTCCAGCTTGGCAAGCAGCAAGCAGCACATCCCAGAGCTCTGGCTGACCAGAGGCTTTGGCTTCATCCAGCAAAGGGCCCAAGGGGGCGGCAACTGCCTGGGATGAATGTGCAGAAGGCTCCTCTTGAGGTTGCTGGAGAAGAGTAATATGTGCCCCAGTCTCCTGGTCCTGGCTTTTCTCCTTCTTATTCCTTTTTCTCCTCCTCTGCTTGAGGAATACTTCAGACTCACGAAGATCCAGAGTCCCCATGGTCAATTCCACTAGCTCCAACTCCACCTGGAAGCCATCTTCTCCCTCCGACTCTGAACCCAGGGAAAAATCCAACATGTGAAATCCATCTAGGGAGTACTCAGAGGGTGGAAGCAGATGCCTCCAATGCATAAGAATGAAAGCCTGAAATGAAACTGTTTTTGTCACCTAGATAAAGCAGCACATCAAGAGCTGAGTCCATTATATCACATGCAGAAAGCAGGCTCTCAGCCCAGACAAGGACAAGAGTCCCTGGACTCCCTAAGAGCAGCCTAAGGATGCTGAACAATAGAGGAAAGCATGGAAGCGCCCTCAACCCAAACCAGGGCATCCAACGCAAGATCAACTACGTGAAATCCACGCAACATATCCTCACATCTGCTCCATGCAAAGACTTTTCTAAGCTCTGGGGAAACATCCATAATAAAAGAAATATTGATAGGGTGTGGCAGCTCATGCTTGTAATCCCAGCACTTTGAGAGGCCAAGACAAGTGATCACCTGAGATCAGGAGTTCGAGACCAGCCTGTCCCACATGGCGAAACTCTGTCTCAACTAAAAATACAAAAATTACTCAGATGTGGTGGCGGGTACCTGTAATCCCAGCTACTGGGGAGACTGAGGCAGGAGACTAGCTTGAACCTAGGAGGCAGAGGTTACAGTGAGCCAAGATCATGCCATCGCACCCCAGCCTGGGCAACAGAGCAAGACTCCACCCAAAAAAAAAAAAAGAAAGAAAGAGATAATAGATTTGGAAAGGTCACTATACATGTCTCAGTAATTGCTAAGATACAGACACTCTGTGGGTGTGTGGTTAAATAAGGAAATGGGTCAGTTATGAGAGCAGGGAATTTGCCATTGCATTTCTAGGACAGAAACTCAGATCTGACAGTTGCCAAATAGTAATCAAACCCTGTTTGAGAGACTCTTCGTTCTGCCCAAGTGCTTCCTTTTCATCACTGCAGATCTTTATTGATTCCTCAGTAGGCTTCTTCCTCTCTTCTCTTACTGTTTTCCAGTGTGTGTGAGATGAGTGCAGTCTGACTGCTTCCCGAGGGTCTTCTTCTGCCATAAAACAAAAGATCTTTCTCAACCCTAGCTGAGGAGAAGCTAGTGCAGGTTTCTCTCAATGAAGATGTAGCTGCGCTGCAGTCCAAGGCTTAGAAAATCCTCTGGATAAACCAATGAGGAATGGAGGCTTAGGCTGGAGAGAACAGGAAGGTGTAGGGAATTAGGATCTGGAGCAAAGGCTCACCATAGACATGCAAAGTGGTCAGCTTGTGGAGCACACGCTGTAGCTCTTGGAAGGTGGGTCTGCGGGTGGTGAGGGGGATATCCCAAAGTCGGGGATCCCCCCTTTGCAGGGGTGCCCCCTTGCCTCCAAAGAACAAGGACCGGCCAGAGCGGGGAGCATGCAACAGTATTGTACCAGCCTCCTCCAACGCCTTAGCCCAGCCTGGCCCTGCCAGCAGGTCACGGACATCCTAGAAAAGAGAGTAACTCAGTCCTGCATACCTTTACTTGCTGTTTTTAAATCTCCAACTAAAAAGATGGCCCACGGAAGTGCAAGGAGTGGAAAGAAGAGGATAACATGGAGGAAAAAATGAGAGGACTAAGTCTCCTGGGGAATCCTTAATCTGCCATTGTCTACCTATAAATAAGGAAAATTGGAAGGATATGAGTCAAAAACCTCCCTACTTAACAGTGAGTTGAACTGAGATGCCAAAAAGAATAGATCACGACCGCCAGGTCTAAGAGGCTTAACTCACCCTATAGAGTGTGGCTTCATTGTAGCGCCTCAGGTTGGCTCCAGCAGAGCGTGATGCCCCACCCCGGGCATCCCAAAGCCCCTGGGCTGTGCCTCGCTTGGCTCGAACCGTGTAGCGGTGAAAGGTTTTGTGTATCACCACTTCTCTTCTGTAGACAGCACAGACTCAGTACTGGAGACCAGCTGGTGCTCCCTGGCTACCAGGATCCACTCCATCTTTAACCCCATGCAGCACCCTCTCACCCTTGAAATATGGCACCAGCAAAGTGCCCAGCTGCAGCCATGAGCACCACGAAGTCTCTGGGACCTCTACTTTGCAGGTTCTGTAGCAGGAGTTCTGCCTCTTCTGGGGGATCCTTGATGACAGAGAAGCAGCAGAAACATCTGTTGCATTCACTGACAGCAAGAAACCAAGTGCCAGTTTTCACAAACATTATCTCATTTAATATGACCACCCTGAGGCTTGTTTCCATTTGACAAACAAGGAAATTTGAGGCTTGGAGAGGCAGTCAAGAACCACAATTCTAACCTAAATTGGTTTGTTTCCACACTTAATTCCATTATACTTAACCCTTCTACAACTCAGGCCAGTTTCAATCCAAGACTGTGTTGTCAAGCAGGATACCCACAACCAACAGGAAGGAAGAGAAGCAGTGAAAAATGTACTAGGCTAAGGGAAATCTAGGCTGGGTACACAAAAGGCTAGGGTTAGCCATACAATCTGTACTGTCACTTGCCTGATGAGGGCCTAGGACACAGCGGTAGGCATAAAGAAACTGGCCCTGGGCATTCTGGAAAAGAACCCGATGAGGGTAAAAGCTTTGGGGTCGGTTGGGCTTCTCAAATCTAGCCCTCTCCTGATCCAGCGTCTGCAAGTCCTCCTCACTGGCTGAGTCTGAGTCTTCTGATCCTGAGATGCTGGAAAGATCTCCTGAAGACAGACAATAGGAAATACACAAGTTTGGTACCCCATCTTTGTTCTTTCCTCAAACTCTATAAACTAGTGCCTTCTTATACCTCCATGTGCTATTCCTACACAGGTTGCCCTACCAATCACCTGTGGAGCTCTGCTTTTCAAAGTCCAGGGCAGACAGGAGAGGCTTGTCCTTGAGACGCTGCTTTAGGTTAAACCGATGCCAGTCAAGCTTATAATGTTCCCTCTAGTACAAAGATAAAGAGTGAGATAAAGGTGGAAATATGCCCCAGCCTGACCTTGTATACTAGCCATATAGAATTCTAGAAGTACGACCAGGTAACACCAACTCAATCAAAGCATGGACCTGCCTCAATCAAAGCATGGACCTTTATTGACTGATTGATTGAGATGGGGTTTCACCATGTTGGCCAGGCTGGTCTCGAACTCCTGACCTCAGGTGATCCACCTACCTTGGCCTCCCAAAGTGCTGGTATTACAGGCGTGAGCCACCACACCCCGCCTGCATGGACCTTTATTAAGACAAATCAAATGTCTACCTCTCCCTACTCACGATTACACTTTTGCTTCTAACATCTAGCTCTGCACCTAACCTATTACCTGTTCTTGGTGGTTCTGGAAGGTCTGGTCACATGTTGAACAAAATAACTTCTCTGAAATATCCATAGGACCCTGGAGTTGCTTTCTTTCTGGGCTTTCTTGCTCCCCTGAGCCTAAAATAAGGGAAGAGTAATTGGACATAGAAAGGGAGCCCAAATCCACAGTGACAAGAATCATATTCAGTATGTGATACACGAAGCAGAGGAGGATACAAAAAAGATGGCATGATACTGCCTTCAAGGAATTTACACTCTAGTAGTCATGAAATAAACAGTACAGCAATCACTTAATGCAATATACATGCTTCTGAAAAGATGTATGTAAAATGAGTGTAAATAAAATATTGTATTTAAATTAGCCAAACAGATTGTTTAGGTGAATCCTATAGAAAATAATTTTGTTAAGTTTAAAATTATTTTTAACTGTATGAAGACCACTTCTCAAATACTTTTTAAAGTTTACATTTCCAATCAGCGTACAGTTTGTCTAAAGAGAGGCTCAAGAAAACATGGAGCTAAACTAAAGTTACACAAAACAGGCCCAGCACGGTGGCTCATGCCTGTAATCCCAGCACTTTGGGAGGCTGACACAGGCAGATCACTTGAGGCCAGGAGTTCAAGACCAGCCTGGCCAACATGATGAAACCCCATTTCTACTAAAAATACAATAATCAGATGGGTGTGGTGGTGCAGGCCTGTAGTCTCAGCTACTTGGGAGGCTGAGGCAGGAGAATCACTTGAACCCGGGAGGCAGAGGTTGCAGTGAGCTGAGATCACGCCACTGCACTCCAGCCTGGGCAACAGAGCGAGACTCTGTCTCAAAAAATAAAACTATACAAAACAAATAAATTGTTATATTCAGCAAAAAGGAATAATTTGAGTGGTGCCCAGTTAAATCTGGAATATATCTGAAAACTTTGAAAATATATCTAGAAAGTTTGAAGTGTTTTTGAAGCCAACGTGTTAAAAGTGAGGAGACATATGCAGTAACAAAAAGACTTGTTTGATAACAAGGGTTGTGCTGGAAATTACCCAGAGATTAAGTGAATTTAATCAAGCAGGAAGATAAATAATTTGGCCTCCTAAGCTCGGGAATATCAGTAAGAATGTGTTCCCTGAACGGGTAATACACTCTAAGAAGCCCTGTCACGTTTCACATTGGTCCATTCCAAACCTTCCCGGATACCTGAACAGGAAGTACGCGGAGCCAGGGCCAGAGCCTCCCTGGGCGCATGGCTCACCAGGCTCAGGCCCTGAAGGACCGGAGCATCCGCGCTGAGGTCAAACAGGGAGATGGAAGCAGGAGCCGGGGCTGCATCTGGAGCCGGCGACATGGCTGAGCAGAAATTATTTAGCAGCAGCTCCTGGAGCAGAAAGCGGGCAAGAAACAGAGCGTCCCCAAACGAGATCCTACTGCCGCGTCTCCTGCCTGCCTAACTTGGTTTCTCCTGCACCGCAAAGGCTTCTCGTCCCTCATCCTGCTACCAGGAGTCACCTGTGAGATCAGTACCTTGACCTCAGTCCGCTTTCTCAAATCCCTCGTCTCGGCCCACAAAATAATGAAATATGGGGGAGCATCCAGCTCTCAAATGAGTCCAACAGAGTTAAAAATCACTGAGGTTGCCTAGCCTAACTTTCTTCGTTACCCATGCGACCGGCAATGACTGGCCCACAGCAACTCGCCCACGCCCTTAGAAGCCGCACCAAAAGTCCCGGGAGCTGAGCTGCACGCACATCCACAGGTCGACAGCCGGATTTCTGCAACACAACAATCCCCGTCACTACGGAGCAGCGAAGAGGACAACCGGTGGCGTCCGCACCTGAGCCCCGCCCCACGTAGAGCGCACTATTGGGCCGCTGACAGTCTAAGACCCGCCTCCAGCCTTTAGCCCCGCCCCTTAAGCCGAGAATTGGCCGTTGTGTCTCCACCCCCTGTGCTTATTGGCCAGCCTGGCTGCGGGTGACAGTGAGTGGCAGACACCAGGCCTAGCGCTCCGGGTCGGGCCGAGCCGAGCCGGGCCGGCGGAGCGCAGGAATCACCCGGGTCACTGTTCCTGAGGTGAGACGTGAGACCGGTTATTGGAATCCCAGGGCTCATGTCTGGCTTTGCCAGGGGTGCCTGCGGAGCCCTAAATGAGCTCGCAGCGGGTAACGGGGGAAGGGGCGCCGCTGGTGGGGCGGGGGCGCGCAGCCAGAATGTTTTGATTGCGGGCGCGCGCGGACAAGGGCGCGCGCGGGCGACGAGGCCGCGCGTGAGGTTGTCCGCTATTGGGAGCTGGGAGCCCTTGGCCTGGGGCCGGGCGACCCTGGGGCGAGGTAGAGTCCGGTCGCCGCGGCTGGGTGTGGGGAGGCAAGCCAGCCCACCCGGGCTATCAGCTGTAGGGCTGGCTCGATCTCTGCAATATCCCCAGGAACCCCTGAGCCCAGGCCCAGCCGGCCGGGGCTTCACGGGCCCTGGTCCACACTGACCCTGTGAGTGGTGACTTCCCTGAGGTGCAGGACTCTCACTGGCCCAAGGAATCCCACCGGGGCCAGCCTGGGCCAAGATCCACGGCCCGGAGGGGCTGCACGGACAGGTGAGTACCACCTCGACCATGCCTGGCTCCCACTAGGGAACCCACAAATGCCCCTAGGATCAGGGGTCTGCACTGACCTCGTCAAGGTTTCCCATCCAGCAGCTATGCCCACCGGCTGGGTCTTTGGTGCTAGGGAAGCAGGAGAAGAGGTTGACCAGAAAGGTCCTCTTCAGGAAAGACTCTGTTGGGGTTTTATGGACCCTGAGAAGTATGTCATTTCTGAGGCTGAGGTAGGGCAATGGAGAAACAGTCCAGAGGGGCCCCTGGCCTCAGGCCTGTACCCACTTACTCTCCATGGGGTCCCTAAGTTACTTCTTGAGACCCCGGAGTTGGAAGAGTGGCCCTGTTTAGCACGGCCAGAGCAAGTGCTCATAGTCCTGGCTGGAAGGGCGCTTCTTCCCCACTGCAGCCTTCCTGCCGCGTGCTTGGCCTCCTCTTGGTGGGGTGTGGATGGTTGGGAGGGTCGGGTTCCTTTTTAATCCCCACTCTCTGGGGCCTGACATCTTCTCCTCCAGCAGCTGCAGAGCATCGAGGGCTGGAGTGGAGC
>PVKP010032196.1:0-26190 GCA_004027715.1 Plecturocebus donacophilus | reverse complement strand
CCCACTGCTTCCTCTTGACACACTGCAGGGACATGACCCCCACAGCTTCCCCCTCCCCTACACTGCAGGGACATGACCCTCACTGCTTCCTCTTGACACACTGCAGGGAAATGACCCCATATTTTAATGCAGTGGCTTCTCTGGTCACTCACAGTCCAGCACTAGCAGGTAGCAGTTGGGGAAGTGCTGTGAGTGTGGGACACACTGGATTTTGAAGGCTCTACATGAAAAAGAATGTAGAAAATCCGAGTGCATTTTATGTATAGATTGCATGATGCCACTGGGATATATTAGGCAAAATAAAATATATCACAATCTATTACACCTGCTTCTACTGTTTTCACGTAACTCCTAGAAGATGGCCAGTATCTCGAGGGACTGAGCTGCTCTGGACCCTCCTGTGATGTAGCACGTGGTCAGGGTCTCCAGGATTGTCGGTCGCAGTGCAGGACAGAGGCTTGGTTCCCTGTCCCAGCGTGTTTGTAATACATCATGTCCGTTCACTGACTTTGTTTCCAGACTTATTTACACAGCAGCTGTCGGCCAAGCATGCACAGAGGCCAAGAGAACAGCGGTGAGAAGGCTCGCACAGCGTCTCAGCTCAGGATTCGGCAGAGGTGACGGGCAGTGGCATGCGATGTGATTGTGGGGAGCACGCAGCATGTTGGTTAGGAACATGGACACGTGTTTGTCCTGGCTCCAGTGGAGAGGACGTCCTCCCTGACCAGACCCTGGCTTCTCCACACCCAAGTCTGCTTGCCATGAGAATCCCCCACGCCTGCGTCTGACATCTGATCAGTTATGCGTCCTCCGCCATCCCCCAGGTGACATTGGGTTCCCCAGGTGACATTGGGTTCCCCAGGCCTGCCTTCAGCAAGACTCCCGGTGGGTGGGTGGCTTTAGCCCGAGCACCCTCCAGCCTCACAGTGATCTTTTCACCAACCTCTGATCCACTCTTTGGCTAGATTCCACTTGCCTTGCTGTAAGCAGAGTTGAGTCCAGCTCTAAACTGAGGTGTTTTTTCCCATTACAAAGTTCTGGAATACAAACTGCTCTTACCACTTTAATGACTGGCTCTGTCCATGTCATTGGAAACCCTGCCAAGAGGTGTGACGATTTTGCTTCCACCTGGGACAGCCAGAGGCCATCTGTATGTACAAAGTCAGCCCCGTAAATGGTGTTCTCAGGAGCAAAGAATATTCAGGACGGTCCATGTCCAGATCTTGAGGCTGAGCCACCCTCCCTCCGGAAGGCTCTTGCATCGTGGATCCTGTCGCGGTGCCAAGATTCCATTCCCGCACAGCACACCCTTGCAATGCAGTCGGCCTGTGTGGTCCTCACCTCTGCACTCCCCTCTTCATTTCCTATTTTTGTTTGTATTCCACTAATTCCTTTTCTTGTCTTGCTACAAGAATTCTTCTTGAGAGAGATCTGATGAAATCATTTACAGACTGCAGCATCCAGCTGTCTTTGAGCAATCCTTCTACTGTACTGAAGACAGCATTTCTCTACGCTTTCTTGCATGGAAAGCTAGTTTCAGAAAGTTATATTTAGTAATATTAAGCAAGATGTAAATTGAATGACTTTAAATTGAATAAAGTATATGCAAAAAGTGAATTTTTAATTCCATGATTTCATCCAGTTTATTTCACAAAGTCATATAACCCCAAAAGATACATACTAGACTTCAGATTGAGAATGGAAGCCAATGTCTTGTGTAATTTACTCAACAAATTCCTATGGCGCCCAGTCTGCATTGGGTGACATATCATTAAACACCTGCAAAGAAAGCGCAATCAACATCTCACATCACAGGGAGAAGCTGCTTCATTTAAATAAGTCACTCTTTGTCCACAAAGACTTAGAGGGCTCTGGACAGTCTCTGCATCGCTGTTAGTAATTTTCCAATATTTAGGTACTGGCAGTTATAGAGATCAGACAACCCAAGTCCCGAGACTCCCTGGCTGTGCTTTGCCTGTTCAGAACATGGGATGTTTTTTGCTCAACTGAGCTAGGCCGTTTTTGTATTTTGGGATCTATTCTCATACAAAAAAGCCTGAAGGGAGGAAGGTGGAACCTTTTTAAAGCCATGCAATTAACCTAGAGTTTCCCAGGTCTCTCTCTGGGGTTAGACTACTTAGTATTTTATATTATTTTTAAAAGTTGAAGTTGGAACCACTATCTCCAATTTAACAACGTTCATTTAAACCTGTGTCTATAAAAGAATAAAATATTAAGATTTTGTAAGCTCTAATCCTCTGAAGCCATGTGCGTTTTCAATCTGAAAGCCATGGTTAGCAATTTCTGTTTGAAGCAAAGTTGAGTTTTGTCCTCTTTCCTATAATCTGTTCTTTGGCATCTCTGTAACTATGCAAACAACCCTCGGCCTTACCTGTGGCGCCCCGCCCCCGCAGCCCAGGCCTCCATACTCTTACCTGGGCGGCCACACCGTCTGGCTCCTCAAACCCTCCAACTCCTGCAGAAGCCTCCTCCAAGCTTCCATTCTTTCTCCTCCCATTCCGGCAACCAGAACGACTGAAGTCAAACCCTGCAGAGGCTTTCCACTATGTGAAAAACACAAGTCTCACTTCCTACCGTGGCTTTAGAAAATGCCCTCTTTTACCACCGGGTAGCACCAGGCGGCCCCTGGCTCTCTGCAGCCCCCGTCTGCACCCTCCCTCCTGGGGCTCTGGCTCTGGGCTCCCTGGTCTTCCTCCGCCTCCAGTTTGCCTGCCTCGGCTTCTTCTGTCTGCGAGAGCGTCATTTTCTCAGAACAGCCTACCGTCTCCACAGGGACTTTATTAGACCTCCAGGCATCCCTGCACTTTACAGTTAACAGTTACTGTGTATCAGCGTACATGAAACGTGCTCCTGCCTGCTGGAGTGGTCTCCGAGGGCACAGCCTCCCGGTTTCAGGACAGTGGTAAGCGCTGTGAGGCCAGTCCCGAGGCAGGAGTGGCACCGGAGGCTCCCATCAACACTTGCTGAATTACACAAGAAATTGGCTTTGATTCCCAGTCTCAAGTCTAGATGTCTCTTTTGAGGGTATGTGATTTTTGGAATAAACTGGATGAAATACTGGAAATAAAAAAACTATCACTTTTTGTACATACTTTCCCTCCTGTAAGTCATTCAAATTAAATTTCGCTTAATGTTTACTAAATATAACTAAATCTTTGAAATCAGTTTTCCATGCAATAAAGGAGAGAGGAAATTGTGTCCAACGGTGTACACCAGAAAATCATCGAGCGCTTGCTGGTCCACGTGACAGACCACGGTAGGGCAGTGCCACCATTTCCATAACAGCAACAGAAACACGGGCCTGAGAAGAAACTGAATCATACTCAGTTTCATACTCAGAAACTGAATTCATACTCAAATCATACTCAGAAACTGAATTCATACTCAGATGAAGTTTTGGTCACTCCAAACTTTACTTTTTTAAGCATTAAAATACAGTAAAAGTGAATCCTGTAGTTCTAATACATAAATATCTCGTTCCATCAAAAAGGTCTCCACAAGTTTCTATGCTCTAAGACACTCCTTCCTTCCTGAAAGTCCTTATTTTTATAATACATGGACTACAGTCACCCTGCTGTGCAGCAAACAGCTCTCAAAACCTGTTCCTCCTGAGACTGCATCCTTCCACCAACAACTGCCCATCCCTCTCCTCCCATGAAAGCCCTCCAGTTCTCCATCCCTGCCCCGTCCGTCCTCCTGGTCACAGGTCATTGAAAGGCACACTGGAGACAGGCAGAGGCGGGAGGAACAAAGGTGCAGACGCAGCACTGAGCCTGCCCACACTGAAAGTCCCGCCCGCACGTGCCCAGGTCTCCTGCAGCTCCCAGGGCCTCATATGTGACTTGTGGAGTTTTACAGTCAAACATACCCTTTTCATGAGGCTATCCTAAGTGAGTTCTTACACTAAGACACATCTCACTAGGATGGCTCACGTACACCATTTACTTATTACTAGGGATATTTTAGGAACTTCAAAGAGGACACAGAGAGACAGTGTCACTAAGAAATGGCTCGGATAGGCCTGGGCAGCTGGACAGCTCATAAGACTGACAGACCACCACCTGTGAGCTGTGTGATGTGGCACAGAACACGTCCCCACAATGGCTGGGCGCGGTGGCTCACCTCTGTAATCCTGGCACTTTGGGAGGCCCAGGCGAGTGGATTGCTTGAGGTCAGGAGTTTGAGACCAGCCTGACCAACATGGTGAAACTCGGTCTCTATAAAAAAAGAAAAAGTTTAAAATATATATTTTTCTGACTGGTTGAAAATTCTTACCCTTTTGCTGAAAAAAATAAAAAAAGAAAAATATGTATATATATATATATATTTTAAAAAGAACACTTCCCCACAAATTAAAAACACTACCTGACACAGTCATATTCGGTAAGTGTTTAATGAAGAGTAGACAGATGGAAAGAGACAGGCGAGGAAGGCTGATGTTACAAATATAAACTTTGCCAGGACTTTCAAAACAATAGCAAATACACTTAAATACATACAAAGTTTATTAAAAACAGATTGCAACTGAAATACAGTAGAAATGGAAACTACAGCAGTTTGGATGTTTTCTCCATAGTAATGCACAGTCATGAAAAGCACTTTTACACATATTCACATTTGACCTAATTGCCCAAAGATGGCCAAATCCACGTGTTGATGGGTTTTACAACCACACATACAAATATCCCTGTATGTAGATATTTACATGTATTTGCATGTTGTCATGTGTATTTCTCTATATATTAACAGAAAAGTAATTCATCTGCATCTCTTTTAAGAAAGTGTGGATTTAGTCACCTAAGGCTGCCAGTGTTCTCAAGATATTTGGGAGGCGCCTGCTTTCCCTAGAACTCCTGCCGCAAGCAAGCAAATCCCTCCAAAACACCCAGAACCATTTCACTCTCTCATTCAAACAAGGAAACGGTAAGAGCACACTTTCAAATAAGAATCCTGATAGACATAAAAAATATTTACACTCACATTTTAATGATTTACCATACAACTCTTATTAAAAGTGATTTCTAAGGCAGTAAAAGCCCCTATGTTTCTCTTTGAAAGTGTGCATTTTTCCCTAACATATATATGTGTAAGAGAACAATATGGTACAGGAAAATCATCTGGACCCCACTGAGGGCTTTGTCAAATAGAAAATTTGCTTGTAATCACAAAGTAATTTATTATCTTAACACAAGACAACATAAAACACACTGAGGTCCGTCTCCCCAACATCAGCCACATATCTATAGCTGAAGAAATGACAGTGGTAACTAATAATTCAACAAATTAAAATTAAATAACTCTATTATAGTATAAAAAATAGCTTGAACTTCCATATGAGTTATTCTTACAATATTTAAGTTACAGATGCCCTGTTGTTGAACTCCTTCCTTTGATGGCATACAGATGAAAAATCTATTTCTTCTTCAAATTTAAATCTCTGAGTGACAGCTGTGCTTGAGGGTCCCTACTCATCTCCCATTCTTCTGTCATTCCCAGTCACATGAACATTGCTCAAATGAGATTTTACAGATGCCTTGGAAGAGCTGAAGTATAAACTTTCTAACGTAACTGTCATCTTCAAATTCACCAGTGATTTATTAAGTCTAACAATAATCTGGTATTTATAAAAATAAAATCCCCTAAGCTTAAATCAACATTTTCTTCTTTCAGAATTAAAAATAATCAAATATTTAGAATCGATGAGGAGAGCTCAGATTGGCGAGGAAGGAGATGGAAGTCTTGGATGTGCGTCATCGCACAGAAGCTTTGGCGTAAACCGTTTCACGACGCAGACTAGAACGATCAGGGTCAGGGACATGAGAGGAGCATGTCGTCATACGTTCTTTCTTAGGCAGAAGAGTGTGTGGTCACTACTAAACAGAGCCAACCACAGTCTGAAGAGTGCAAGCTATTGTCTGCTTGACAGCAAAAATGAAGTTTCTGCAAAAACAGAAACAGAACTCGTCTGTGCTCCTCGGCGGATGACGGAGGGAAGATGTGACAGAAGACACGCCCATTGTCCCTCCTGCCCTTAGTGCTGTCGCCTTCGAACTCAAGACTCCAAAAAAGAAACCAACAAAAAACTTATCTTCATGTGAGTTAGATAATTAAGAAATTAGACAGTGTTTAAATTACATAAATGGCAACCTCGTGATAAAGTAAAATAAAATTTCTTGGAATTAAAACATTTCTAAATCCCAACAATTGTAGAAACGGAAATTATACATCAATTAGAAATATAACCCCCTTCCCCTTCCTCTTAAATTCACACCCAAACACCCACAGCTGAGAAGATTTTGGGTAAAGATGCGGTGTCCTCATTTGTTTTTCATTTTGTGTTCAGTTCATTCTCCAGTTCTGTTAATTTACGAGAAGCTTTCACTTTATTGGATACATCTTGACCTTGTGAAAAAAGCCGCTGGCGTTCCTTGAATGTCAAGTTTTCGGGGGCCCCAGAACCTCCGGGGACATCTGCATCTTGGCTGTGTAAAAGGGCAACACAAAAGATTACTGGACAAACTACAAACAACCTGCCAACAATTACATACGTTTGTATAATGGGTGATTACAATTTTCAGACTCATTCTTTGTTAAATTGTGTGATAATATTTCCTGTCATTGCAATTACAGGGGCTTTATTTAAACCCATCTAGAAAAAAAGGGAAACATGTTCTCTTTACTAAAACATTCACTTTTCATAGTCATTTTCAACTCTTGAAAACCTGCAAGTTGGATTTTAGGAGGCAGGCAATTCTTACCAGTTAAACAAGAGTCACCTTAGGGGTACAGTTGAAAAATACAGCATTTTAAGGAATCTTACATGTACCTGAGAGGCATCTATAAATATACCAAATTTAATAATAAGCGATAGAATGGTACTGATGGTTTTTCTGATTAGTTCAAATTCCACGTTTTAAGAACAGCTGGGGCACAGAGTTAAGCCATGAAGTCTGCTGATAAAACTGGAAAGTGCTGTGAAGAAGGAAAGGGTCACCAGGTACAGATAAGGGCCTCATCTAGCACAACTGTCCATACCTTTTAGAGCGCTTCTCTCTTGCATCCCGATACGCTTCATGGGTTCCAACAGCTGCCCCAGTAGATCCTGGATAAGAGTTTGGGCCTTTTCCGTGAAAGAAACAGTACAAGTTAAAGTACTTGATTATTTCCAAGCTTTACTCATGATAAAGACGCAGTGCTCAGAGAATAAAAAGTACCTTTACTGAATAAGTAGGAAGGTAAAAAAGGCCCTTTATATTCTATCAAAGTTTCATCAATTTGAAATTCTTCTCTATTGGTGGCCTGAGTAATCCAATTACTACTCTCAAAAGGTGCTAAAAAATTGACCTCATGCCATTCATTATTACAGAGGAATACTGCCCATGGCCCAGCTCTATCTCTGAGCGGCAGAGCAACTACGGGTGTGTGTAACACCAACCAAGTGGCAACGTTTGCCCTATTCCTACTGACGTCAGTGGCTTGTTGAGGATCAAAAGATGTGATGCAGACAAGTGTTAAATGTATCCAAGTAATATCCCTAAGTGTATCCAAGTAACAATAAATGTCATATCGTTAAAATCATAATGCAGTGAATCAGTATTAATATATTTCTATTAATTGTAGCATTAGAAAAATTCACACTTGAAAAATCTGCTTACAGTGGAATACAGGCTGGAGTAATAAGTGCTCAAACTATTCAGCAAACACTGACAGCAATGAATATTGGATTAAACAGGCCACTAGTACAATATCTTCACTCTAAAATTCTTTTTCAAACAACTTGCACAAAAATACCTTTTTGTTTCTCTTCTTATATAAAGGACCTGCTGTGCAGAGCTCATCTGAGGCCTGCAGACGGGCAGAGCTGCCTTCTGAAGGTGCCTCTTTGCACTGCCCTTTACTCAGGCTTCCCACCACCACTTCGAGGACACCATCCTCAGCAAACACTCAAAAAACTCAACAAAAACACAGCTATCTTATGACAATCTACAGTGGGCCTTTAGATAAATTGCTGCATAGAGAAATTTTTTCCATTTTAATTCCAATTTTTTTTATCTTGCCTTTTTAAAAAAACATTATGTTGTATCTTTTGAGCTTTCTTTTAAGAATGATACTGGCTTTTCCCACTGGTAAAATTAATTCTTCAAAATTTTCAGAACTTTCAGACTTAAGAGTATCAAACACCTTCAGCTGACTCTCTATGAATACTCCAAATCATGGATCATTTTCAAAGAGCTTTAGTGATGAATCTTTCATACGGTGCTATGTTCAAATCTGTTATTACTCATTCCAATTCACTCCCTAATGCTGTTCCTCTCACTACCCAGTGGAAGAAGCCAAGTCCATCTGCAGAAGCATGCTTTACTGAGCGCTCCTGACAGAAGCAGAGCTGAGTAAGGAATGAGACATGCTAGCAAAATGAGGAGGCAAGGTCAGAATGTGCCCTGCACATGGTGCAGATGGCTCTGTACATTACGAAGAAGTCTTCAAAGAGGCGGAGCAAACAGATGTAGGCTATGACCTGGTCCTGTGTGGTACTTCATGTGTGAAGTAAAATCAGGGTTAGTGGTAGGACTGAGAGCCAAGATGGTGAGCAGTGACACCTCACTGTAATACTTCGCTACCAAACCCCATGTTTCTGTCATGACACTTAGAAATATCTCTAAGTTCAGCTTATACAATTCAATACAAGGAGACTGACGGCATTCTGCTTCAAAATTTACTATTATTCCATAAATTTCTCTAAAAGGCGAATTATAGATATTTAGAACAGATATTTCATAAAAAGATTTAATTCTGGCTTCTAAAGTGACTCCACCTAACTATTATTAAACCTTCAAAGTAGATTAAATTTCTGATCTGGGGGAGGGAGGAAGACAGAATTCTGGCAAAACTCATCTGTTATTTGAGTGACAGTTACACCAAGATTTAGAATATTCTTCTTTCAGAATTGTCGAGTCCCATGCACTGTTTATGCAGAATGATGCAGGATTTGGAAGACTCTGATACACTCATTAAAATTAACACTCCTGTATTTGAAGATGTTTAGTGCCAGAATTCCAGTTTCATTTAAGGTAAGATTAGTGTGAAATCTGAATCCTTATAAATTCATTTATATTTTAAACATGCTGTCTCGAAAACACTGACTACTGAATCTATGCCTGTGACAGTCTCTAGACACCGTCCCCGCAGAGCCGTCCCGTGACAGCCTCTAGACACCGTCCCAGCAGAGCCATCGTCACAGCCTCTAGACATTGTCCCAGCAGAGCCGTCTGGTCACAGCCTCTAGACACCATCCCCGCAGAGCCGTCCCGTCACAGCCGCTAGACACTGTCCCCGCAGAACTGTCCCATGACAGCCTCTAGACACCGTCCCCGCAGAGCTGTCCTGCTCTACAGTCAGCTTAGTGGGGTTTAGCTAATGGCAGCTGCATGCCTGCTAAGGTCTGGCTGATGGTGTTACTTGGTGCTAAGAGTGCACATAACAGGAAGGAGTGAAGCCAGTTAGATGAAAAAGCAATGAGAGGAATTTCACTATGACTGGGGTCGCTGCCCTGGCGTGAGGCAGCCTGCACTGAGGTCATAAAGCTAAGTTAACTAGCTTAGCAGATGCTCCAACCACACCAACCAAACCACCATCAGATTCTATGATTTACTCCATAGGCTACTTAACCCAGAACAGAAAGTTCTACCCACGTTCAATAAGGAAAACTTACAATGTGATTCTAACACTTTGTCTTTAGAGACAATACAATATGGGAAAAGGCACTTATTCAAACAAATATAAGATCATTTGCAGAGGTAGAAAGAGGAAGCCAAGACCAACAGTACTTCAAATTATTTGGGAACAGAGAAGGACTGATTGTCAGCTGATCAAAGAAACGGAGATTTTTCAAGTGTAGAAGAAATCAAAGTGCTACGATATCCACTAAAAGTATCAGCACAGACATGACAATCAGAGGCAGAGGAAGATCACCATGCTGAGACCAGTGATCATGTGACATCCAAATTTCAAAGCAAGTATGATCGTCATGGACCATACTACAGGGCAGGTGTGCAGAGAGATGCCAAGGTTCCAATCATTCAGACAAAGAGAGCTGATTTGTCACTCTTTTACCTCTACCTTTGCAGTGGATGGGATGGCAGAAGCTGGATTTTTTTGGAGGGGGTGGGGGCTGGTCTTTTTTGTGAGCAGTACTGTTGGCTTTGGCTGAGGGTGGCTGGAATGAGCTGGAGAGAAAGATGCCATCGGAGGCCGGGCGTGGCTGGCAGGGGGGCGGCGGTGGCTTAAGGGGGCCAGGAAGAAGGTCCCCATGAAACTTTCTTGTGCTGGAGTACTCATCCTGACCTGCTAGGCTGCAGTCCTCCTCCTCCTCCTCATTGCACGCAACAAACTTGGCAGTGAACAGCGAGTCAGGGGAGAGGACCTGTGTTTTGAGGTAGGAGGCGTTTCGCTGAGGCGGGGGAGGAGGGGCGCCGGGCGTTGGGGACGGGGACGGGGGCTCGTAGTCCTGGGGAAGCGGAGGGCGGCACAGACCGGGCACCTCGGGCTCCAGCAACCTGCGCGCCGCCTCGTCGTGCTGTCTGCGCCTCTCAGCTTCCAGGCGGCTGTAATACCCTTCTTCCTGTCGCCTCTGTGGGCGAGAATAGACAAGAGTGTAAAGGTCAGAGGTCAGAAGGGAACAGCTGACCCACTGGGCCTTCACAGGGAACAGTCCTCATCACCACACTGACGTCCAAGTTTAATAGTCACAATTACTAGGACAAAAGCAGCAGGTCCATCCAGAGAGTCTTCTCCCTAGACTTACAAGTACGTTCATACTATTCTGGATTATTGGACAGAAAACTGCTCAAAAGCACAGCATGGATGACCTCTCAGGCTCCTGCTTCCCAGTCACTGCTGCCTCTCCATTATCCCCGTGGACTTAATTCTCCTCTGCTTTCCTTCCTCCGCGCTCCTGCTACTTCCTTCTCTCTCTCCTCTTCTGTTTCTGGTAGGATATTAACTTACCTGTTACTGCTGTGTTTAAAGGTAATGCAAAACTAAAAACAGGCTGTCACTGGCTTTCTATGGCCAGCACTTTCGGAAAGGCAACCTTGCACACTTTTTCACTGAGCCTTGTGAATGCAGAAGAGCAGTCCTTCCTGGACAAGGAGGACGCGATACAACCACCCTGTTTATTTCCAGTTATTAGGAAGGAAATCAACAGGAAACCATAAATGGAAAAGAAAAAAAACACTCATTTTCCCAAAGCAACAATCTTAAAAAATATGATTTCCACAGTTCTTAATTTATATTTCAAATCCTAATAAACTCCCTAACACACAGAAAATTAGAGAGCCAGGCATTACAGCAACAGCAACAAGATATTCAAATATATTTTGACACATACTGTATATTTTTTTCTGACATACATCTAAACAAGCTACAGTTGACAGTGTTAAAATTCTTTTAACATTAAAAAAAAGTAACAGCACAGTTTTGTTAAAGAATTGACAAAAGTTTTAGAGCACAAGAAAAAAGTAAGTAGGGGGAAGAAAGATCAAACAGAATAAACTGCCTTGAGTAAATGTTTAATGTGGTGAAATGAAGTACAATGAATTTTAAACTCATTCAACCAAAGAAAACTAATTTTAGAGACCTTGCTGGCATTCAGTTAAAAGTTGCTAGTCCCTATTTTCAGTTTCATGCTGATTTTTCGCCCTACTCCCTCCAGAGCGCTACACACACACACACACACACACACACACACACGCACACCACAGAGTGAATACGCAATGTCACTGCTTCACCTTTTGAGGGAGAAAACTCTTAAGAATGCCAACCCCAATTACTGCCCTAAGCCCAATTTCTCATTGTATCTTCTTGTTCTATGTTTAGGAATCCTGAAGGAAAGACTCTTATCTTCTTGTCTACACAAATTAAGTGTTCCCTTGGAGTGAGGAATCAAACCAGAATGACTTCTTGTGGCTTTTAAATGCAAGCATCAAGAATCTTAGTATCAACATGAAGAACAGTTGCTTAATAACATTTTAGGGAGAAATCAAAACATTCTCTTTTAGTTATACCAAGAGCAGATACAATTATAAGATGACTTTATTCTACCAAATGAATGAATGGCACATTTTTCTATAACAAACGAAACCTATCAGTTTTGGACATTCTGATACAAAAATAGGTTATTCGCCTTCTTTTTACAGTGACCACTTAATTATAGAAGCAGTTACTAAATCAAGTGTATTTGACATAAGCATGAGTTATAAAAACACGCTGGAAAAATTAAATAACCCGAGTTTCTCCACATAGGGAAAACATGGCCTGGTCCTCTCTGCATGCCGACTGCACTGCTGTGACAACCCGACTGGCCCTGCTGAGGACCAGCATGGCCAGGACTAGGCCCACCTACAGCGATAGGCACCGTGCGGGGCCTGGGACCGTCAAGCTGGCACTGCCCTGGAAAAGCACAGCCCTCCAACCAGCCAGGGAGGCTGTCATGGAACAGCAAAGCAACAGCAGACACCATCAACACTTAGACATTGAGCAGCTCAGCATTTTGGAAATCTGATTTCCTTAAAAGATCATCAAGTTTGACTTACCATTACACAAGTGAAAGACTCATAGGGAAACCTAATTCTGAAAGCTCAAATTCGTTGAGAGGACTTCAAATCCTGTTCAGACTCAACAGATATAATATGATGATAAACTTGGAGGGCGAAGGTCTACAAAATGCAGAAATCACTAATTTGAATCCAGGTGTGTGTCCTTACATTACTCACTCTACTCCATTTAAGTGAATCACATCATATCTACCAAGCTTACTCTTAGACTGTTCTGTATCCTAACATATCATATCACTACAAAAAACTCCCTACAAGTTCTTTTCTGTGAACAGTACACTGTTCTATTAATATAGTTCACTAGACTATCAAAGAAGGAATTATTAAAAAAACTAAAATTTCCCCCATCAGAAGTTGTAACACTGAAAGCTTCTACCTTCACAGAAGGGAGTAAAAGAGAAGAAAAGCTTCTCTCAAACCACACAGAGCAACACGCAGTCCTCCGGGGATGAGACGGGCCCCCACGGGGAGCTCGATGGCTACCGCCTCTTCACCCAGAGGGCGTCGGCCACACACACAGGATGAAGGGAGATCTGGAGAGCAACATCTCAAAGTCCCCATTTCTCAGAATGTCAAAATTCGCTGTTATTTTAAAATTCAATTGAAAGGAGTACTTGACTTAAAAACACACACACCCATGAAAATAAGTAACTCAGAATATTTAGTGGATTATATACTAAATCTTCCTTTATCATATTTTCTAAGCCATCTACTCTCTTTCCCATCAACCAGAAGGGAGTGATTTGAGTAAACCATCTATTTGAAATGTTGTATAGCAGCCGACTGTCTTACTACGCTCCTACTGCTTCCCATGGTCCACATGCCATTTAAACAATCACTGAACAAATGTCACCTTCACAATGACAAGCTGGGCCATGTCCAGTAAAGATGAGTGCCCGAGGAAACGAACCCTTTGCAAAGAGGCTCACTGCTACACACACCCAAGAGTTCAGAAGTTTGAGGGAGACAAAACTCGGCAGATAAAGGGATCTGGAGACAGTCCAGAAGAGAGGTAGGAGGGCCAGATGGGGTAAAGTTGCTGGTCCAATCCCAAAAGCTGGGGAGCCAGGCCCTGCTCTGCCTTGTGCATCATCTTAAGACACACAGAACTTCCAGCCCGCTCTGCCCCAGCCAATCGATTACGTTCAGGCTAACTTGGTAAAATTCTAGCTGCCCTTAGAGGACCATAACCTTTTCTTCAGCGTCTCGCTTTGTTCGCTCCTCCTCCTGCCGACGGCGCTCTTCCTCTTGCCTTGCTCGGTCTTCTGCTTCCCGTTTACGCATCTCTTCTAACTGCTGCTGTCGCCTCCGCTCCTCGTCCTGCAACTAACAACAGACTGACATGAACTTTCCCTCTATAAGCTCCACCAGCACAAGACATAAAATGCTCACATGAAGACAAGTAGACACACACATACACATACACACACAGAAAGTTAAATACAAAATACCAGTTTAAAATCACTGTTGGAAGATAAAACTATTTTTAGCTCTACCCTTTTAAAATAAACTACCTAAAAACTGTTTCCACAAATCCCAGAGTTATCATATACATTAACACACTCAAAAGCACAATTCCTTTACTGGAACAAATGTAGTTAACCTATTCATGTAAATTAATAGGCTCAAACAGACCGACCCCACTTGATGGACTGCAGAACACACCAAGGTCTGCCACTCTCTCTCCTCTGCCCTTTGCCATCAGCTCCCTCCAGATCCCACACTGGACTTCAAGAATTCCCTCCTGACTCAGGAGTACCCTAAACTCTGCACCATGGACTCTGAGACTAAGATGGGAAGGAGCCCTACTCAGCTCTCTTCTGTGTGGACCTAATGTTCACCTCTGAGCCAATACAATCCATTCTGTTTTCAGGTAACCACTAGTCAAGAAGTTCTTATGTTAACAATTTATTGATTGTTTTTCTTTTTGGTCATTCAAGTTCTGTCTTTTTGTAACAACACACAAAAAAACACCTACTTAAGGATGTCTTCACACACCTAAGTTTCTTCTTTTCGATTTTAGTTCCTTTATCCTTCTGCTCACATCTCTATACACTACAAATTGGAAATGCCTCTTCTAAAGAAAAACCCTGGATTAACGACCAGTGCAGAACAGCAAGACTCTCCCTTTCTGTCTTGGATACATAGCTTTTCTGTTGTTCTAGTCTAAGATAATGGTAACTCTGAAAATTGTGTTCTCCATTTCCTTCTGATCTGGCATAGACCTGGCCACAGGAACACCCACAGCTGTATTATCATACATCATGAATCAATATTTCTAGGATCAAAATGAAACTTATAGCCATCTGGTTTAATCTAGTTCAATCTCTAACTTCTGCAGGAATCCCCTACATAAAATTTCTATGTGTTTTAATTTCTACAGAATTACCAGTTTGTCTATAAATTGTAGCAGAAATATAACAATGTTAACTTCTGGGATTCGAATTGTATTTGTATGTATTTTTTTTAAAAAAATAAAAATCTAACAATTTCACTCTCCCTTGACTTCTGCGAAGAAAAAACTGTATCTGGTGAGAAAGAATAAATTAATCTGTGTTATTAGGCTTTTTCATGCCAATAACAATAATAAAACATCTTAGAAAAAAATTAAAATTGCCTTCTCAAAGAGACAAATAATTGAACTGTCTCTTTAGGACAACCTATCCATACCCCAGAGGGATGTTAGGGTGACTAGCTTTGAGGGTGTTTATGGCAGGAGAGGATGCCACTAAGAACTCAGAAGGAAGCAGTCAGGGATGCCTTGCCCCTGAGAACCAGCGACAGCTCCCTGTGGGCTTCCTGCCCAAGAGGCCACAGCAAAGGATGGAAATGCTCAGCAGGAATTTCAGGGGTCAGGAGAAGTGGTAAGAAATAGCGCAGAAACAAAAATAGCAAAATAAAGCAAGTGACAGAATTAAATATTCTGCAGAAAAGTAATTCAGGGTGGAATGTAAAATTGCATTAATGTAACATGGGTCTTTTCCTTTCTAACAAAGCATAAACTAATTTATGTTAACATTTTCTAGCCCTAATTAAAAGTAAGTGCTGAGCAAGAAAGTGTTACACAATGATAGAGCCAACCAGTTCTTTTAAATAGAAGCATATTGTAAGAAATCAGAACAATGATCGTTTTCTTAATTGTAAGTACAGATGTTACCTTATAAATCTATAAACAGGCACTTTCTTCTTAAAAACCTTGATTCTTCCAAATCTGGAAGGCAGTAAGCGAGGAGCCTCTCCTTGCATTCAGCTCATTAGTTACTATTCGTAAAGGAGGCAAATTAACCAGCACCAGTGTAATCAAGACAGTTTCTTTCCACTCTTTGGCTAATTTATCGATTTCCATTTCTAAAACAAACTGTTTTGTTCTTCAAAGCTAGGTTGCTTTACTCCCACTATTCACAAAGCATTAATGAAAAAAATGAGAATCTCTTAATTTACTCAAAATAATAGCTTAAAACAATATATTGAATTGTATGGGTTACTGACATCCAGTAACAGTTAAAGGATGTTTGAACTTAAATTACAAACTTAATCACCCTGCAATCCAGTGCAAACTGCCTATTACATTAGCACTTTGATTAAAAGAATGAAAAGTTACATGCTACCAAAGTAGCCTTGCAGGAAGCGATATTTGAGGGGAGAGCAGAATAGATTAAAAAATAACTATTACCTGATGAATCGAGACCATGCAGACTAAAAGTTATTCTAAATAAAGAACTATGCTGAGATTCCAGAGCCAGTATACAGCAAACTTGAACCAACATTCTGCTATATGGGTAGTCCACATTTCCCAAAACAGCTGTTTTCATATTTTCAGGAGATCTATATATATACATATACATATACATACACATACACACACACACACACACACACACACACACAGACACATGTTGAGATCTATGTGTTTGTAATTTTGTACCATGAAAATAAAACTTGTATCTGAACATAAAATAGGGTTATAATACCCTTTACTTGTTGACAAATCACTGAAAACATGACTCTGTTAAAGCCTTTTTCTCTACGGACTTTTTCTGTGCATCCTCCCTCCCATTAAAAATGTCTACCCTAAAAAAAATTTTAAGGACAAAAACATGAAGAAAACTCCTGATTACATCATTTATTACAAATTAAAGACTGAATCAGAAGGTTCTGGTGCCTTTGGTACCCTAACACCTGGTTTTTAGACCAAGCAAAAGTCTCTGTCTTACGAGCCTGATTTCCTCAGGAGGAAAGCGATGTCCTCTCTCACACTGGCAGAGTGTCTTAAACGACACCAGAAAGACCCTCCACTACAGCACGTGGTACTCTGAAAGTGCTAGCTCCGTTCCTATAGCACAGCCCACACACTCCTTTAAGGTTGAAGTAAAATGACCATTTTATTAGAATTTGTAAGACCTAGAGCTCAGCTGCTGAAATGCCCTTGTGGCAGACACTAAACAGAGTAATCCCCAAGTAGGACAGCGTGGCTCCAAGTGGCCTATGACATAAACTTGAAGTTCTTTTAAGGCAACTATTTTTATGCAACCAGACAAACTCTGTATTCCACTCTGTAATACATACATGTTGGCTTTAATGTGAACATATTTCTGCTCCTAACTCCTTGAGTAAACAGCCTTCCTGGAGATGTACTGTGCCTATACTGTGGCTTTGATATTCTGGGCAGGGCCCATTTTCATTCCAGAGGTACTTCAATTTGAATAGATAAAATACTGTCTGACTTCCCACAGAGAGGTTTCTCTGGAGAAACAATTCTGAAATTAGGCTTCCTACTAATTCCTGCTTGAAATTTTTATAAGGCTTTTAATTCAGCCCCTTCTACACCTGGGATGGTCAAGAGGGGTATAGCCCATTTCTACAGTTCCACGCAAAAAACCAGAGGAAAGCGGAATGGGGGAAGACCCAGCTTGGGTTTCGTGTAAGGAAAGCAGCAGGGCTGCTGAAATATTTGAAGACATCTTCTCACTGCTATTACCCCAAGGGCTGGAATTTCTCCTGTGAGGTCTCCTGTCTCATGTTCCCCAAGTCAGCAGATGACCCACTGAAGTGTGTGAACAAGACAAACCTGAGCCTAGCCACTGAGAGATTTGTCAAACCAGGTACATTTCCAGAGAATAGTTCCTGCCACTATCGCGTTACAAAAACAGGCATTTTTGTGTCCTAGAAAGAGCACTTAATATGAATTCAGACAATTATGGTTAAAACTTTCACTCTCACTTGATTCATGTGATACGAGTATCCCTTAACCAAAACGCTTGGGACTAGAAGTGTTTCAAATTTTGGATTGATTTTTGGACTATTTGCGTATACATAAAGAGATATCCTGGGGACAGGACCCAAGTCTAAATATGAATTTGATTTCTGTCTTATACACACTTTATATGTATAGCCTAAAGGTAATTTTGTACAGTATTTTAAATAATTTTGGACATCAAACAAAACTGCAACCTGTCATTGAGGTCAGGTGTGGAATTTTCTACTTGTGGCATAATGCTGGTGCTCAGTGAGTTCTGGATCTGGGATTCTGGATTTTCAGATTAGGAATGCTTGACTTGTGCTGGCCAAGTCTCTCCCGTGCTGGGTGAAGAGACCCTGGCTCTCACCTGCTCTGTGTGACACTGGGCCAGTCTCTTCCATGCCAGCTTCAGCCCTTGTGCTCTGCCACAGAACAGGTTCGTCATGAAGAAATGAGAGGAATATATGCAGTATGGGCAATCTGGAGCAATGAAGGCATGAGCCACACACCTTGTCATCAGTGGGGAGGACTAGCTACTGCCCGAGGCATCAGCCAGGCAAAGCAGCAGCCACAGTCAGCATCCTCCACGGTCCTAACTGACGGACTATTCAAGGTAGAGACAGGTTCCAAGGGCAGGACAGAGCACTCTGCGGGAGAAAATAGACATCCTGACGAATTCCAGGTGTCCTGGATTTGCCCATGGGATACAAAGGAAAAGGTCTAAAGACACAATGGGCCATGTCATAACCTAGTGCTAAAGGAGATCCCTCCAGCAAGTCAGACTTTACTTTGAACATGACTTATACACCATCTCAGTCATTAGAAGATGACCTAGTAACAGCTTTACTCTTGAAGCTGCTAACCGGAAGGTCACACACCTTCGAGAGCTTGGGATCTCGGCCCAGAATCCGATCCCACTCACTCTACACTACTGACTGCCTACCACACGCCAGAACTCTTCTAGAAAACTTGGACAAAGGTCACTGTTCCCATGGAGGTGCTGCTACCCAGAGGAGACACATACCAATAGAGTAATGTGTATAGCATGTCCACAGAGAAACAAGCAGGACACAGTGAGGTCGGTGGGCCCCCCAATAAGCAGTGGGGGCAGGTGGGTCCCTGAAAAGGTGGCATCTGAGAGTCATCTGCATGTGCCGAGAAAGCCAGCCATGGGGACAGGTAGGGACCTTCCCAGTGGCCCAGCATGTGGAGAGTCACTAGAAGGCAGGCAGGCAGGCAGGCTGGAGGGCAGTGGGTGAGGGCGTGAAGAGGGGATGAGACTCTGACAAACCAAACAGTACCTGCAGGCCCCAGGCAACCCTGGACTGCCTAAGTGAAGGGAGAGACTTATGAGGGTAGTGCAGACGTTCTCATGGGACTGCTGTATGCAACGTCAAGGCTGTCTTGTGAAGGGACTGGGGGGCTGTACCAAGGAATCCAGCCAGTCTCTCGCAGGGACCCTGGCAGGAAAGGAGAGAGGCTCTGGTGACAGGGGCGTAGAGGTTGGTCGGGTTATGAGGAGGTCAAGCCAGGAGTTTCTGAACAGAGAAAAAAGGGAGTCACGGATGACTGTGAGGTTTTTTGTCTGAGCAACTCGAAGCATCAGCTGAAATGGGGAAGGCTGAGGGCAGAATGATCAGCAGTGCAAGGTGAGTTAAGGAGACAAAGATTTCACTTTGAGCATGCTGCATTCGAAAAGTCTTACTTGACTCCATGTGGAGATGTTACATGGGCAGGTGGACGGCTGAGTCTTTAGTGTGCAAGAAGTGTGGACTAGAAATTAAATGGGGACACTGCTGACATCAAAATGGTGCTGCCGTCTCAGATTGGAAGTGAGCAGAGAGGATGGAGAAGGCTGGCCCTGGACCGACAGGGGTGATGAGTCACAGAGAGACCAGAGGGAAGAGCAGAAACCAGTGCAGGCAGCCTCCCAACTTTATGAAACTCAGCTGCTTCCACACAGGAAAAGACCTGCCTCATTTACTTGATTACCTACCTGAAAATCCTGTGATGTGTCTAAGAAAATATCTTAAGAACCAACTGGGTAGTGTCGCTCACTACCAAATATAGTCACACATTTGTCCTTATCCATATTAAGAAGAGGGCTAATACCTTAACAGAATAGGGTCTCCTAGGGTAACATGTGAATTCTTACATAGCAAGAATTCTATAGCTTTTTTTCTTTTTCTTTTTTTGAGCCAGTCTCACTCTATCCCCCAGGCTGGAGTGCAGTGGTACAATCCCGGCTCACTGCAACCTCCACCTCCCAGGTTCAAGCAAGTCTCATCCCTCAGCCTCCTGGCTTCCTGAGTAGCTGGGATTACAGGTGCCCGCCACCATACCCGGCTAATTTTTGTATTTTAGAGACGAGGTTTTGCCATGTTGGCCAGGCTGGTCTTGAACTCCTGACCTCTGTTGATTCACCTCCCTTGGCCTCCCAAAGTGCTGGGATTACAGGTATGAGCCACCATGCCCAGCAAGAATTCTACAAATAATGAGGTGCTGTTAATAATATTTACTGAGGAAATGGGCTAAGAAATGCTCAGAAACATGGTTAAGATCAATATTAATGCTCAAAATAATTATCTTTTAAAGAAAGAAAAACTCTAAATTATTTCTATGAAACAAAAATCTTAGTGCAAGCATTATTCTTAAGTATTACTGTTCATGTGTCATAGAATTCTTTGTAGTGTAAGAACTCTCTTTGGGCCTGTAGAGCCGGCTGGTATCTTCAGTGCCTCAGGTCAGTGCTCACCATGCCATGGATGCTAAGCAAGTATCTGCTGAATTAATGTCTCACACTAAGGTGACGCTGATTAACATCTTCCAGATACACCTATGAACACTGAAACACACAAAGAAGTAGGGAGAAAAATGTGTACTTTTAAATCTTTCATGTAAAAAAAAAAATGCAGAGCTCAGAAAAGATGACTTCACCAAGGAGGGGAAGTGTTTTTAAGAAAGGGCTCACACCTGCAATCCCAGCACTTTGGGATGTTGAGGCAGGTGGATCACAAGGTCAGGAGTTCAAGACCAGCTTGGCCAACATGGCGAAACCCCATCTCTACTGAACATACAAAAATTAGCCTGGCATGGTGGTGGCACATGCCTGTAATCCCAGCTACTTGGGAGGCTGAGGCAGGAGAATTGCTTGAATCCAAAAGGAGGAGGTTATGGTGAGCAGAGATCACACCTGTGCACTCCAGCATGGGTGACAGAGGAAGACTCCACCTCAAAAAAAAAAGGAAGGCAGGAAGGAAGGTAGAGGAAGAAAGGAAAGGAAGGAAAGAAAGGAAGGAAGGAAAGGAAGGAAGGAAGGAAAGGTTCCTCTCTAAGGCAATATTGCCACGGTGCTCAACTGAGGGGAAAAAAGAAAAAGGGACTATTATTTAGTGAAAAGACCATTCAAGTCAAACCTTGATATTCACGGATTTTAAATGTATTGTCTGATACTGATTTTTGTCTTTAGAAGTTGACTAGAATTTGTCTTCAAGTTTATATAAATATATCAGTCACAGTATAATTGTCTAGCAGGTGATAAAGATACCATACTCAAGCATAATAGGCTCTAAATGACAGCCAAATTTCCCCAATATGACAATAAACACTTTGAATTTACAATAGACCTTGACCTGAAGTATTTTTCAGCAAACTGATAAATTGGTATGGCTGATAAACAGAATTAAAATCTATGTTATATTAGTAAAGAAAACATAGAACACAAGTCACTGGAAATCTCTTACTCCACCAATAGACAATTATATCTTAACTGGCAAATAATGTTAATACCCTTCCAACTAAGTTTATAATGACTGAATATTTAAAATCTATGTCTAATGTGAAAAGAATAAAATAGATTACTCATCGCAAAATTTATTTCACTTGTTCATGTATTTATGACTACGTAAGAATACATGGAATCAATTCATGACTGAAACTGAGAAAGGGTCAAAACCATAAACAAACAATAACACTTAAAATTAACGAAGAAAAGCAAAGAGTGACTAAATCTAGGAACATTCAAAGGCATGCTTCTAAAGTGTCAGGAACCCCATCTCCTGATGGAGGACACCCCTACGGAGAACTGATCTACTAAAAACATCAAACAGCCACCACTGAAAGAAAAGAAAATCAAGACAGGAAAAAAGTACCAAAGGGAAAGAAACAAGAACATACCAAATCTAGAACAGAGATTGCTGGCATAGCAGTCTGCTGCAGGTAACAGAGAAAGAAAAAAAAAAAGAAAGATGAAGTGTGGAAAAAAAAGTTAGGTTTAGACCTGTAATCTGCCATCGGCATATTTTGTCACTATCATGCGTCATCTGTGTTTCGACAACTCGATGAGAAAGGTAAAGAACTACAGACTAACTTCTAGTATTCAGAAACAGAAAAACACCCACATGGTATTAAATGAGTTTCATCGTTAGGATACATAGAAAATAAAAAACAGCAAAATTTCCCTTAGCTTTCTTATTTGGAGAGCAAGATACTAATTGTAACAGAACCACTAAGCAAAAAACAAATATTTTTTTACTAAATTATCATAAACTTTTCAAATATCATAATTCATACTAAAAGCCTTTGAAATATTCAATGTTTTAACCATTTGGAAAAACTGAGAGACTCAAATAAAAGTTTAGTCCTCACAGAAAAGAGTAATTATAGAGCTACTACAAGGCATATCCTAATTTTTCACCATTGTCAGGATACAATAGTGAGTAGTGCTGATGCTGTTGATTTATCTGCTATACACAACAGCTGTATATTCAGAGTTGAAAATGCAGTGAAGGAAAGGCATCCTTTCAGCTTTTGGGGTGCGGGCAACACAAGGCCGAGCACGTCCTCAGGTTCCTAATGAATCCATCTTAGTGTACCCATGAGTGATACTGGCCAGAGCAGAGGAACATACACCTGGTGTGGGTAGGCCCAGCACGTCCCAGACAGCTCTGATGGGGAGGGATGAACACTCCAAGAATCCTCAACAGGGAACATAGTACTTTTAAAGTACTGTATTTTTGAAGCTATTTTAAAGTAAACTAGCTATTAATGTAGTGGTTGCTTTTTCAAATAAAACAGTGCTTACAGTAAACACAGCTAGCTACTCATTGGAAGTTTACTACCGATGACTTGACAAATATTAATAACAACAGTAGTAAAACGTAATAATTCACACTTTGGCCTCATTTAAGAAACTTAAGTGTCTAAGGGGACTCAAGCTGAATTTTGGGGAAAGTTTTACATATAGACACATTTTGGCTGAGATATATACCTACTAAGAAGTACGTGTGAGAGAGACATTTCAGAAAAAATTCACAGAGCAAAGTGAAAAAGAATCACACCACTGGGTTCTAATGATCTAGGGACTCACAGATTATTATCTACGTAAAATTTCACTGTGAGGCAGAAAGATCAAAATGTCTGTCCTAATAGCTCCTGGTAGAGCTTTACTATAAACAGTATAAAAAAATAGTTGAAATTAGAAACAGAATCCAGAAGATAAAAAGAACATGGCTCTGGCTATTTTTTTTCAGAAAACTGCATTGTGTTTAAAAAATAAAATCGCTAAAACTCATGAACACAATATGGTCAACAGCATTCTCTGTAAATTAATATTATTAAATGCCTAAATTAATAACAATAAATGGCTAACAGTTCATTTTACAGAATAAGAAAGTCTTGCCTTTATCTAAAATTTTTGCATAACAATTTATTGTTAAATGAATTTAAATTTTACTTTTGTTCTTTTATTCAAAACAAAAATCATTTTTATAATATGGAAAAATAAGAATAAAATCAGCTCTCAATATCTTTATGCTACAGTTGGAATATAATTGTTTATTACCTTAATAAATGCTTGCTTCTTCAACAGTACAACTACTGTGAAGATTCTATTTTTGGTAATGACTGTAAATGTAATGATCTGAACAGCTTCATTTGTTAACCACCACAAAGTGCTGATAATTAAGACCAGGGGCCAGCCAATGATCTGCCCTATGTTTATGTAAATAAAGTTTTATTCACACATAGACACGCCCATGTGTTTATGTGTGTCTGTGGCTGCTTCTGTACTACAATGGCAGAGCTGGGTGCTGCCAGAGTCCACAAGGCCTGCAAAGCCTAAAGTATCAATCTGGTCCAGGAAGAAAAATTTTGCCAACCCCGGATCAAGATTATTACTGGTCATTAACAAATACTTGTTTTCTCAACTGAAGTGTTAAGGAGAAAGATAATTATGAGTCTGCTAATGAAAACAATCAAGTTCCATCTGAATTGTATTTAATACTTGTCAAAGGATGTCTCAAAAAATTTAGCCTTATAGCCCTGATTCATTTCTCTACGACATCAGCCAAGGGGTAACACATACAATAAAATATTATAAACCTAGGGGTGCTTTTAATCCTTATCAAGATCAGGGCCTAGCTACCCCCATAAGAAAGCCGAAGAGGCTAAGAAAATAGGGCCCACAGATAGGCAGAGCCAAAGCACTCCCCCCTTTACCCTCGCTCTTCGTTCAGCCTCCAGGCGCTGCATGATCAGCATGGTGTCCACATCATCGTCCTCCTCCTCCTCGTCGTCTTCGTCCTTCTGCTTTGACTCCTGGAGTCGCTTCTGGAACTGCCACTCCAGCATGAGCTTGCGCAGCCGGTCGCTCTCCTCAGCGCTGCGGTCCGGTTTGCTCTGGAGCTCCTGGATCTCCTTGCTCAGCATGTCCACGATGTGCATCTGCTGCTGCTTCTCCAGCTTCTCCTTGGCATCACGCTTCCACGGGTCAGGGGACAAACTGTCCCCTGAGGAAAGCTCCTCTTTGCTGACTGTGATGTACTGCAGGTCCCTGCGCTCGATGGTGCGGGGCTGCTGCTGAGGCTGCAGCTCCCGGATGACGGTTTCTTGGGGCCTCTGGAGGGTGGAAGGCTTTTCGGGCTTCATCTGCTGCGCGGTCACGGGAGAAAACGGAGCAGGGTTTAGGGACTGAGTACGCATCTGGCCCAACTTCCTCTCCTGCTCTCTCCGCTTCCTCTCCCGCTCCTCTTCCAGGCGGGCCTTCTCCTTCTCATACCAGCGCTGATGCTCTTCTCTCTTCTTCCTTTCTGCAGCAGCCACCTGCGCAGATGGCAGTCCTATCTGGTTGGCAGAAGGAGGTGGTGGGAGAGGCAGATCCGTGGACATTCCATCGAAATCACCGGCATAGTGGACGGGAGGTGGCGGGGGTGGCGGAGGCAGGTCTGTTCGGAGGGGCTGGGAGATGGCCACAGGGGTGGCCGGTATGGCTGCTGGTGTTTTCCAACGGCCAGGGCCGCTTTTGGTCAGCGTGGAAGCAGGGGTGACAGACTTAGAGGAATGGTTCAGGTGCTCCTGGCTAGATGTACAGGAGTCCAGTGAGGAGCTCTGATTTACCCACATGTCACTATCGGACTTGCGGTCCAGAGCTGCCTCTATTCGATGCCGCTCAAGCTGGTAAGCTGTATCTTCTCGAAGTTCTTCTTGGGAACGTGTAACACGCTGGAAAAAGAAAAAGAACTGTATTTCAGCCATTTACTAGAAATTATGAAATATCCACCAACACTGTATCTTCAGACAGAAGAAAAACTGTTGAGTGTACAGAAAGAGACTGAGACTGCCCTATATGGCTCATTGGCTAATGTGGAATAACAGTGAATGCACCTGTAAAAAGAACAAAAAGCAGCCGAGCATGGCAGCTCACACCTGTAATCCCAGCACTCTGGAAGGCTGAGGCCGAGCACGGCGGCTCACACCTTAATCCCAGCACTCTGGAAGGCTGAGGCCGAGCACGGCGGCTCACACCTATAATCCTATCACTTTGGAAGGCTGAGGCTGAGCATGGCGGCTCACACCTATAATCCCAGCACTCTGGAAGGCTGAGGTGGGTGGACTGCTTGAGTCCAGGAGTTTGAGACCAGCCTGGGCAATACAGTCTCTGTTTCAACGGGGAAAAAAAGGCAAAGCTGTCCTTTCTCTCTGTATCGAGGCCCTTCGGTGCCAGTGGCCATCCTCACCCTCCTGCAGTACCCTGCACCATCTCTAGTGCAGGGCCAGACATGCAACTTAGACTTTAAAGCAATGAGTGTGATTGGTCATAATATGTAAAATCAACAATGGGAACTTCCCTAATTTCTATTATGAGTAATTACTAAATCTTAACCATCTAACCATCCGTGACTTTCTAAATTTTACAAGCTGAGGACTGGCTTCCTGAGCTCTTTGACAGAGCTGTGCACAGTAATGCAAGGAAAATTCCTACACATCTGAGATACGCCCGCTCCAACACCAGAAAGCTCTACAATATATTGGTATAAA
>PVKP010032195.1:0-26297 GCA_004027715.1 Plecturocebus donacophilus | reverse complement strand
GAGTCCTGTGGTGGGAGAGAGAGGGAAGGGAGGGAGGGAGGGAGGGAAGAGTAAAAGAGAGAGAAATGGAGAATATAGGCCGCAGTATGTTCTAAGATTTTGGCAAAGCCTGTACAGGTAGTCCTTGAGTCAAAATCACCCATCAGATGAACGCCATGTCTCCCAGGTGATATTCAGACCTTAATATTCCTGCCATGGTCGCTCATCGACTGGAAGCAGTTCCTGAGAAGCATGGCCCCACTCAAACACAAGAATGCATTTCTGAACATGGCAACTAGGGTTATTGGTGATTATATACCTCACAGTCAGATGTGAGAGGCACATTTACATGATCCACACAGAAACTCAAATGGGCTTAGTATAAATCTTGCAATAGAAAGAACTTGGGCCTTGCCTCTAGCCTGGGAGACTACAAGCCTATAAGTAAAACCACAAGTCTAATACAGCGCCTGGCTGGCAGAGTACCAAGGACAAAGAAAGAGGTTGAGCTAGATAGGCCTAGTTTGGTATCGTAGAGCATCCACAAAGCTGGCTAGGAATGATTTAGGGACTCACAGGGTTTTGGTGTCAATATGAGTATGACACCAAATGACCCTGTGATCATACACAATAGCAGAAGCCATTGATATTAGTCAACAATGCCAGTACACAGTGTCTGAAAACCCAGTGGGACTAACCACATCTTAGTTGATATTAGAGCTCATCACCAAATGTTCCGCTAAGAAAAGAAGCTACACCACAGCAAAGGTGAGTGCAGACAGGACACAGCTCAGTACTTGCAATGGTAGACACTGCCTAAGTTTTAGAGACAAGTAATTAAGGATGGATGCAGATACGGATACCTGAATGTGAAGGTAGGGAAACTAAACAAATGTCATCATTCGGTGAAGAACTGCGTTTTTATGTATATGGTTTTTTTTCCTTTGACCAAAATGAGTGTTATACAACTGTTAGATGAGAATTTGATCCCGTAATGTTTGGGAGGTGGTTATTATTAATCAGTGTCACATCTATACTTAAATCATCAGAATGCTAAGATAATTATGTCATCTGATTTCATTAATCGACAAAGGGAATTTATTGCACTATTTATTTGCTTTTTCTTTTTTTAACTTTAAATTCAAGGGTATATTTTTTTTATACTATATATGTTTTTAATTAGCTTGAAAACAGTGTAACTGTATTGTTTCTAAGTCGCTAACAGTAAACAGATTTGATTTCAAGAAAAAGAAATCCATTTCAATGAATTGACTCAAGTGTTTTCAGAAGAAGCTAAGTCTTAGCTCTATTTAAACATGATAGTGTTCAACAACCAGGGAAGGATTCTGACGTTTCAGGAACTGCTATGACAATAAAAATGAATGGGAAATAGAGAATCAGGGCTCTCTCTGGAAGGCAGAGCTAGGAGGAAGTCAAGCCAGCACGCCCAGCTGTAAGCCTGTGTTTCCATGGGTCTCACCATGCTGGTGAGAACAAATTAGTCCAAAGAAACTTTACTTCTCCTAGCTCCATGCTATCCATAATTCTGGGGCCTCCATCTCCTCCCATTCAAAACCCTGTTTCTTCTGGTAAGACTATGTCTTCTAAGATAAACACTAGTTCCTCCATTGTTATATAATACCTGGTCAGTATCAGCCACCCACTTTCTCACATGGAGGTGCTTTGCTTGATGCTCCTGGTAAAAGTGGAGTGGCAGCTTCTGCTCCTGCCTCCCCACCTTAGTTCCCAGGAGAAGGGCAATGCTTCCACTTGAGCTCTGTTTCTCCTCTCTTCCTCATTTACATTATAAAAAACAACGTTTATGCCGATTCTTGAAGAAAAGAATGTTAAGAATCTGTCTCTGCTAAAGCCACTGTTGCCCAGCATTGAGAGTTTGACTCTGGCTGAGCAGAGGCTTGAGCAGGTCCCAATGCAGTGAAATAGCAGTTTGTACCTTAAAGAAGCTGTACATTGTTCTCTCCAGATACAGGAGAATCCCACCATCATGTGGTACTCACTAGAACATGGGCCCCATAGTGGCCTGAACTGTTTTAACTATTCTTACAGGAATTTCCATAAAGCAGTGTTTTTTATTTTTATTGTCTCTCCTTTCTTCTTAGGACTCAGGACCATCTGAGTGGCAGACACCACCTTAAGCTCAATTGTTTCTCTCTCAAATTCAAGGCATACTCCTCACATCAAGGTGTATCTGTAGGCTCCCTTCCTTGGGGATGACTTTTCTGCAGGTGGAAACCTCTGATCTCAGGCCTTCTGCATGGAATCCCCACACATGCCCCTGTATTCCTGAGACTAAGTGTAAACATGGGCTCCAGATGAATGTCTGCTCCAATTCCTTTATTCTTTCATTTAACCCATTTAGTGGGTTTCTTCTCTAATTAAATACTAAACTGTGAATAATATAAGAACAAATGAGTGAAAGACCTTGCCTTCAAGAAATCTATGATCTTATCATGACAAAGAGCCCTCAACATAAATGACTTCTGATCCTGTGCAATGAGAGATCAGAGGAAAAAAGGATACTTTTCCATTAGGGGCACCTGAGAAGATTCATGAAAGCATTGACATTCAGGGTGGGCCATGAAAGATAGGTAGAGTTTGGATAAATGGCAACGTTGCTGATGTCATCATCATCATAACTTTTCTCAGAAATATTTGTCCATGTTTAATATGGTGAAAAAGAAAGCCATGTGGGGTTATGACAGTGTTCTTTAAATATTTGAAGACTTGTCAGCATTATAGAAGGATTCAATTTTTTTGTAGCTGCAAAGAATGGAAGAACATCACTGGATGGGAGTTATAAGAAGATAGGATTCAAAACAAACTTTCTCTCCTCCACCTCTCTCTCTCTCTCTCTCTCTCTCTATATATATATATATAATATTATATATATATTATGTGTGTGTGTGTGTGTGTGTGTGTGTGTGTACTATTTTTTTAAAGGCTGCCTTGTGAAGTACCTTATTAAGCATATGCAACTTATTTAGGATATCATAGACCAGTGGTTCTCAAAGTAGGGTTTTGAGACCCAAAGTTCCCTGAGACCTTTCCAGGGCCTCCAGGAGGTAAAATCAAATTTAATAATACAGCAGTAGGCAGAATGATGCCCCTCACTCTAATGATTCTATTTCAAGAACATATGAATATATTATAACACATTAGATGGCAAGGGGAATTCAGCTTGTTAATCATCTGACTTTAAGATGGATTATACAGGTGTGCCAGTGTAATAATCATGAAGGTCTTTAAAAGTGAAAGAGGAAAATGGGAAGGAGACAGATGATTGTATAAGAAGGATTGGGCCCAACATTGTGGCTCTGAAGATGCACAAAGGGATCACAAATCAAGGATTATTTGAAGGCCTCTTGAGGCTGGAAAAGAACAGGAAAACTGATTCTCCCCAAGTCTCCAGAAGAAAACAGCCCTACCAAAATTTTTATTTTAGCTCAGTGAAACCAGTTTCATATTTCTGACTTCTGGAACTGTGAGATAATAAATTTGTGTTGTTTTTAAGACACTTTGTGGTAATTTGTTTCAGCAGCAGCAGAAAACTAATACAAATACTAAGATGTTAATTTGGCTTTTTCACTCTCATTTTCTCAGGCGTGTACAATGGGATTTGTCAGGGGCTATTTGAATGCAATAATACACCAGACTGAATTCAGAAGCAGGTGTTAGAATCCAGCTATCTCTCATTAAGAAGACATTAAAATGTTTTGTAAATATATAAAACAGTACCACTCCTCTAACATTTTTGAAAACAGTTATTTCCTCTTAAAATATTATTTATATTGACATGTGATAGGACCAGAATTAAATTTTCAATATGGTAAATCTTCATAGTTGTAACTCACATAAACAAAAGCTCTTGGGGGATTTCAATAATTTTTAAGAGTATAAATGGGTTACTGAAGCCAATGAAGTGAGAATTACTATTATAATAGTAACTCTTAATATTGATGGATAGTTGTATCCTTTCTATTTCCAGGATTATATAATTATACCAAAGAGACACAGCACAAATGGATTTTCTTGTGAGAGATGAACAGGAAAAGTCATGAATAAAAGAGTCGTGTTGTGACAAGAAGACGAGAGAGTTGCCCCATATGCATGATTCTGAAATTATATTTGGGTTTTATGGGACCATGGGAAGTCCCAAGAGGAAAGAAGAAAGCAGGGAATTCAGTTTTACACGTTTCATATATGTATTTGGTATCCTTCAATGCTTTTTCAGCTAGAAAATAAAAACTGTAAATAAAATTAAATAATAAATACATTTATAGCTGTCTGGATTTAGCCAAGTTGTTTGAAATAAACAGTTGAGAGGCGAATGAAATGCAAATTATAGTTTACCATTCACACAGAAATATAATCAACGTCTTGAGGAAATGTTTTCTTGGGAATATTTAGGAGGTTCTAAAACTTTTATTCAAGAAAACTAATCTTGAGAGCTGCGCCATTTCTTTTTAATACTTCCTCACTCAGATATGAAAATGAGTGGTTTTCTAGTGTGGAAGATTTCAATATTTCTAAGCCAAAACAGAATTACACTTCAACTTAAAACCATTACAATGAATGATTAAATCCATGTGGCTGGGGAGGCCCCACAATCATGGCAGAAGGTGAAAGGCACATCTCACATGGCAGTGGCAAGAGAGAGAATGAGAGCAAAGTGAAACAGGTTTCTCTTCTCAAACCATCAGATCTCGTGAGACTTACCAGGAGAACAGTATGGGGGAAACCACCCCGATGATTTAATTATCTCCTACTGGGTCCCTCCCACAACATGTGGGAATTATGGGAATACAACTCAAGATGAGATTTGGGTGGGGAAACAAGGGACATAGAGCCAAACCATATCAAAGTGCTGCTGATTTTTGTATGTCGATTTTGTAACTTACACAATTCAGATTGATTGCTGAATTTGCTTATCAATTCTAACAGTTTTTTGTGGAGTCTTTAGAGTTTTATATATATGATCATGCTACAAGCTAACAGAAACAAATTTGCTTCTTCTATTTTTTTTTTGTAGATGCCTTTTATTTCTTTTCCTTGCCTAATTGTCTTGGCTAGAACTTCAAGAACTATGATGAATAGAAGCGGTGAGAGTGAACTTTCCTGTTTGTTCTTGACTTCAGAGAAAAAGATTTAACTTTTCACTAGTAAGTATGATGTTATCCTTAGGTTTGTCTTATATGGTCTTTATTGTGTTGAAGAAGTCATCCCTCCATATGAATGGGATCAACATTGTGGATTTGACCAAACACAGATTGAAATATATTGTTTAAATGGTTGTATTTATAATAAACATGTACATATTTTATCTTATTATTATTCCCTAAACACTACAGTATAAAACTGTTTATGTAGCATTTAATTGTATTAGATATTATAGGTATTCTAGAAATAATTTAAAGAATACAAGAGAATGTGCATAGGTTATATGCAAGTACTGAACCGTTTTATTTAAGGGACTTGAGCATCCCTGGATTTTGGTAACATCAGGGGCCCTGAAACCAATCCCCCACAGATACCAAGGAACAACTCTACATTCCTTCTACACTTATTTTGTTGAGAGGTTTTTGTAAAATAATCATAAACCAATAGTGAATTTTGTAAAATGTGTTTTCTGCATCTGTGGATTTTATCCTTCATTTTATTAATATGGTATATCACATTTATTGATTTTATATGTTGAATTATCCTTGCATCCCTGGGATTAATCCCACTTGATCATGGTGAATGATTTATTACATCTCCCTTTATAGAAGGAATTCAGAAAAAAAGTTATTAAAATAAAAAAGCAGATAATTTTAATGAAGCTAGTTTTAAAAGGCTGTGTTCATTTTAACTAATTAGATCGCTTTCAGAATTAGTTCAGAAATACTTTTCCCATCAAAGACTTACAAAGCCAAAATTTCTAGAGTTCATTGAAAAGAAGGGTAAAAACCTCCAGTAAGATGCTTTGGAGAAAAGCCAAGTAAGTGGCCCAAAGGATAAAACCTGTGCTTCACTGGAAAATGTCTCCAACAAGAATGAGAATAGAGCTGGCTCAAAAAATGAAAGAGGAATGCCTGGTTTCTTTTCATAAAAAAATTTTTATTTTATTGGCTGTTTTCTCTTTTTTAGTCTCAGAAAACCACTGGCTATTTCCGAATCTTCTTTCTTCTCCCCTTAACTTCTCCCTTTCTCTCTCTTCTTTTCTCCCCTCCCATACCTTTCCTTTTATCGTCTTTTTCTTTCAGAAGGTATTTTCTTTATTCTCATAATGGAATATTATGAGAATGGTATTTGTACATTTTTTTACTTTATTTTTATGCGCTTTTTTTTTGAGATGATGTCTTGCTGTGTCACTCAGGCTACAGTGCAGTGGCCTGATCTCGGCTCTCTGCAACCTCTGCCTCGCAGGTTCAAGTGATTTTCCTGTCTCAGCCTCCTGAGCAGCTGGGATTACAGGCACCCACCACCACACCTGGCTAATTTTTGTATTTTTAGAGGAGATGGGGTTTTGCCATGTTGGCCAGGCTGGTCTCAAACTCCTGATCTCTTGATCCACCTGCCTTCACCTCCCAAAGTGCTAGGATTGCAGGCATGAGCCACCACGCCCCTGCCTTATCGACTTTCATTAAAAAATTTTTTTCTTTTCTTTGTCAAATGTCATTTCTGCATCTGTGGATTTTGTCCTTCATTTTACTAATATGGTGTATCACATTTACTGATTTATGTATGTTGAATTATCTTTGCAAATTTCTATAATTTGGCCAACTACAATTTTTAATTCAGATCAAAACACTAATACAATTTTTAATTCAGATCAAAACACTAAAGAAATTTTACATTGGAAAGATTTTAAATTGTATAATAGTTCAGAAAATAAATTGACTCAATCTTTTATTTATTTCTTTGCTTTTTATTTTAATGGTTAAAAACCTAAATGGTAAAAAACATTATATATTATATAATTTCTCTTAGCCAGATAATTAAAATGTATAATTTATATGATTTTTAAATTGCACTTTTAGGGAAAAAAAGGCATGTACAACACAAAATGCTAATAGTGAGATATTGAAGGAAAATATATCTGACTTCTAATAATGTTTTGGTCAATATATGTTATGCAAACAAGTCTATTCAAATGCATCAATATCCCGAGATTACTGCTAAATTCACTGCGAAATAAAGGTCTCTACAGCTAAGATGTCTGCCCTAAAATATCTCCCTATCTCTGCTGTGGCACATATGCATGTATAGTGACTTGCTGACTACATGAATATGTGTCTCTTTGTCAAAATGACATTATACTCCTAATTTTTATACTATCAGTCTGTTTTTAAAAAGGCTATTTCCCAACTTTACCTCTCTGAATCTACCGAGAAAAGTATGCAAATTTTATAAAAGGAGGTGCTTCCTGGCTGTGTAATCCCCAAGCCAAGGAGAATAATGATTAATATAATTTTTCTTGTCCTCAGGGATGAACAGAAAACCAGCACACTGATACAATACCTGTCTCTTAGTTTTTATGAAAACCAAATCACTGAGGGGAAAAGACACATAAATAAATCTGCCAGTGTGTGCACAAATGGCTATACGAAAAATTATCACAGGTGCCAATATGAAGAGACAGGATAATTTGACTAGGGAACTAGTCTTTTTTTTTTGTTGAGACAGAGTCTCACTCTGTCGCCCATGCTCAAGTGCAGTGGCACAATCTCAGCTCACTGCAACCTCCACCTCCCAGGTTCAAGCAATTCTCCTGCCTCAGCCTCCTGAGTAAGCTGGGACTACAGGTGCATGCCACCATGCCCAGTTGATTTTTACATTTTTAGTAGAGATGAGGTTTCACCATGTTGGCCAGGCTTGTCTTGAACTCCTGACCTCAGGTGATCCACCTGCCTCGGCCTCCTAAAGTGCTGGAATTACAGGCGAGAGCCACTACATCGGCTCTTTAAAAATAGTCTTTTTAAAGATAAAATATCAAAGTCTCTTGAGTTCATATATACATAACAATATATTCTTTTTTCTTTTTAAATCATTTAAAATTATTTAAATTATTAAAGCTAAAGCATAGTATTTATATGTAAAACAGAAAACAAAGTTCCATTTAAAGTTGTTCTGTTCAAAGTTCCACTTAAATTGAGTCTTAGGATAAATTCATCCTTTTAAAGCCCATGAAATATTAGAGAATTTCTGCTTTAATATCTTTTCCTATAAATATAAATCTTCATGCTACTAATGCACCTGGGTTAGCCCAGGTAAACTCAGTTGACCCAAGGCCTGCGATAAGGAGCCTAGTGTTGCAAAGGATTGGATCTGAGCCCTTGGAGGCCAGATTGCTTTTCCTGGTATACCATTTCCTGATACTAAGTTCAATATTCTTTTCAAACCCTAATGATTCTGCTTTACTAATTTTGAAAGCAAAAGGGCCAAATGAGGATGAGCACTTAGCTTTTAAGAGAGTCACTGAAATCATCTTTATTAAAATTTAAACTGTAACCACCTTTATTAAAATTTGATTCCATTAGCCATTTATTGAGATTATGCCTTTTCTCTGAGTAACCCAGGAACTATGAAAATAAGATCCAGATATTAAATACAAATTCAGTTAAAAACACAGCAGAGGACAAACCAGGTGAAAATCCCAGAAGAGGGAAAGGGGACTCAACAGTGGAATAGCTGCCTGTTGTCCACAAGACACCATATGACAAGAATTAAAGGAATTCTGAAGCTCTGTCAAGTTTCTTTTCTGACATAAGACTCTGGATCCCAGAACAAAGTCTTTAGGGAGCCTTGTCCTTAGGATTTTACGGTTTGGTATTCCTGGTACGCAGGAAACTTGGAAGATTAGAGTAGTTCCCCACCCAGGGGGTACCAATAATTTTTTTAAGTCTGTAAACAGTAAAAGGACACTACATAGGGAACATTGCAGGAGAGATTCCTGGCAGTCCCCTAGTCTGGTCTCTTTCTACTGAAGTATTATATTCCTGATATTTAACTTGACAAATGACTATACTTAAAAATGACTACAGTTTTCAGCTTTTCTTCTTTCTCCCTAGGAATGGAAATGCAGCAAAATAATTTGATAAAATTCAACAATGTGAGGGAAAAAAGAATTCTCCATAAAATAAAAATAGATATGAACTTCCTTAATCTCATAAATGGTATCTGCAAAAAATTTTTAAAATCCTACAAGAAGCATTATAATTAGTATTAAAAATTTTGAATCTTTCTCTCTGAGATGAGAAATGAGAAAAGAATTTATGTTGTCAACACTTCTATCCAACATTGCATTGGAAGGCCAAATGAGTGCCATACAATACAAATTAAAAAATAAAATTGGAAAGAAAGAAAACAAAACTGCTATTATTAACTGATAACATGATGTTGTGCGCAGAAAATCCAAAGACATTAGTAATAGAGTTGATCCAAGTTCCAGAATAAAAAAATCAAAATAAAAATAAACTATTTCATACAACAAAATCAAACAGAAAATAAAACCTTTAAAATGAGACCATTTGTAAACGTATCTGCAAATATAAAGTACTCAGAATAAACCTGACAAAAGATATACAAGACTTTTACAGAGTAAATTATAACATTTTTCTTATTGAAAAATATTAAAATATAATTAAATAAATGGAGAGATATAATTTGTTTATGGAAAGGAAGACTCAATATTTTAAAGGTATAATTTTTCTCCAAATTGTTTTATAAATTCAATGCAATCTTAATGCAAACACCGACCACTTTGTGTTTGGGTATGTATGTGTAATTTCAAAAGTTATTTCCAAAAATATGTAGGTGAATGCAAAAGGCCAAACTAACATTTCAAAATAAAGACAAAAGTGGAAAATTTTGAATTAGCACACAGCAAGATAATCAAGACAATATTTATTAACAAAACATAGACAAAAAGATTAATGGAACAGAATAGATATCCAGAAACAGTGCCTTGCACATATTATTTATAACAAAAGGGGCACTTCAGAGAATGAGGGACAACAGAATTTTTCAAATTCAGTAGAGTTTTTTTTTTTTTTTTAGCAGTTTTAGGTTTACAGAATAATTGAGCAGAAAATACAGAGTTCCTATATGCTATTTCATACAATCTGTGGTTTCCTCCATTATTTACATCTTGCAATTATAACATTTCTTACAATGTTAAGCTAAAGTTGATAGATTATTATTAACCAAAGTCTAAAGTTTATATCAGGACTCCATTTTTTTGTGTTGTACATCCTGTAAGTTATGACAAATATATAATGATATATGTTCATCATTACCATATCATTCTGAACAGTTTTATTGCCCTGTGCTCTACCTATCATCCTTCCCTGTTTCCTGCACCCAACCACTGGAAACCTCTTATCTTTTTACTAAAAGGCATATCTTTTAATATATGGTTTATTATAAAAAATAATTTTAATTCAAAGTTTTTCTCATATCAAACACAAAGTCAATGACAAAGAATTAAAAGTCTAAATGTATAAGACAAAACTATATGCTTAAAAAAGAATGTAAGAGAATATCTTCATGACTTTGTGGTACAGGTGAATTTCATAAACATGATGCCAAAGCACCAACTATAGAAAAATATTGTTAAATAGGACTACACTAAAATCAAAACTACTATCAAATGACGTTACTTAAAAAGTGAAAAGATAAGTCAGAAAGTAGGAGAAGAAAAATATTTGCAGCAACATAACCAACAAAGAACTACCAATACCTTAAGAAAATATAAAGGACTATAAATCTGTTGCAAAGACGGTAAAACCAATATTTAACTCCAAGAGATCAATCAGGTTCTCACAGAAAATATTAAAGAAAAATTCCCTCTTACTTCAGGAAAGGAGAGAAGAAAAAGAACCATTTTTAAATACACAGAAGTACTCTGTTTAACAAGGCCTGCTCCAAGTAAAAACTCCTTAAACAGAGAATAACCTATCAAGGCATTGTTAAGAGTCCAACTGCCCTAGGAAAGGGAAATATCCAACTTCACTCAGCTCTAGTCTTCCACATAAAAGAAAGACAATACCTAACTACAGCCCACTCTAAGGAGAGAGAAAAAACTGAGAAACACTTATGAAGTCTACAGTCCAGAGGAATAGGCTCTCTAAAATTTGAGACCTAATCACAGGACTAGTGAATGCTTCTCCTCCCCTACATCTCACCACCACATTACTGAAGACCTCTTTACATGCAATTTATTTTACCTGGTACTTCCTCAGTGATTATTATATCAAAAAGTAAAACTCACAATTCAAAGAGAACAAGCAGCAGAACCAGACATAGCAGGGGTGTAGTAATTATCAGAATGATAATTTAAAATAATTGTGATTGATATGCTAAAGGCACTAATGGTTAAACAGAATAAGAGATGGGCAATGTAGGCAGAATGATCTAAATGTTAAGAAAAAACTATGGAACACTAGAAATAAAAGTACTATAACAGAAATTTTAAAAATGCCTTTGATGAGCTAATTATTAGACTAAGCACAGCTGAAGAAACAATCTCTAATCTTGAGGATATTTTAACAGAAACCTCCAAAACTGAAAAGCAGAGAACAAACAGTAAAGGAAAACAAAACAAAACAAAAAACAGAAGTCCCACAGACTGTGGGATAACTACAAAAGGCCTAATACACATAAAATGAAACTATCAAAAGGAAAAGGAAGAGAAACAGAAGAAATACTTGAAACAATGACAGTTTCTTCCAAATTAATATCAGATACCATCCCACAAATTCAGGAAGCACAGACAACACCAAGCAGGTTAACAACAACAACAAAACCATATACCAGAATGGGAATTTAAAATAATTGGGATTAATATGTTAAAAGCTCTACTAGTTAAAGTAAACAGAAGGACAATTTAAGCAGAAAGACTAAAATTTTAAGTAGAAAAATAAAGAAATACTAGAAATAATAGTACTATAAAAGAAATGAAAAATGCCTCTGATAGGCTCATCAGTAGACTAAGCACAACTGAGAAAACAGTCTTCTATCATTTTCAAACTACAGAAAATCAAGGATAAATAAAAAATTCCAAAAGAAGCCAGAGGCAAGAAAACACCTTCTCTATCAAGGAAAAAAGATAAGAATCATATTCAGCTTCTACTCAGAAACCATACAAGCAAGAAGAGTGAAGTAAAATATTTAAAGTGTTAAAAAGAAAAAAAAACACATCAATCTAGAATTCTATACGGTGAAAAGTTCTGCAAATGTTAAGAAAAAATAAATACCTTATTAGACAAATAACAATTCAAGAAATTGTTGCCAGTAGAACTGCCTTGCAAGAAATTTAACAGAAGTTCTTTAGAGAGAAGGAAAAAAATATGTCAGAAACATAGGTTGATCATTTAAAAAGAGCATTAAAGAAAGAAGAAGTGGAGGTCAGGTCAAATAAAAAATTTCTATCTCTTATCCTAAATTGATCTAACATAATAGCTTATATAAAATAATGGCACAAATGTATTCAATTGCATATGCTTATTGAATACATTTGTGCCATTATTTTGTATAAATGCTTATGCATATGCAATTGAATACATTTGTGCCATTATTTTGTATAAGCTATTATGTTAGATCAATTTATGTACATATACATATATCTATAAACACACACTTATGTATGCATAAATATAACTGAAATGAATGAAAGTAATGATACCAAGGATAAGAAAGAGAAATTAAAATTATTTTATTATTATAAGTTAAATTATCCATAAAGTAGAATAATGTTATTTGAAAGGGGACTTGGATTAGTTATAAATGTATATTGCAAACCTCAGCCCAACAAGCAAGGAAGTAAAAAATAAGTTATAACTAATACATTAAGAAAGAACAGAAAAATTAATCATATAAAGTGCTAAATTACAACCTGAAAAAGACTAGAAGACAAAAATATGAGAAAATAGAGACGGTTGGAAGGGTGATTGTGGTTTGAAATGTGAGGACATGAGATATGGGAGGGGCCAGGTGTGGAATGACATGGTTTGGCTGTGTCCCCATCCAAATCTCATATTGAATTGTAGTTCCCATAATAACCACGTGTCATGGGAGGGACCCAGTGGGAGGTGATTGAATCATGTGGGTGGTTTCCTCCAGGCTATTCTTGTGATAGTAAATTCTCATGAAATCTTATGGTTTTATAAGGGGTTTGCTTCCCCTTTGTCCAGTTCTCATTCTCCTTCCTGCTGCTCTGTGAAGGATGTGTTTCCTTCTCTTTCTGCCATGATTGTAAGTTTCCTGAGGCCTCCCTAGCCATGCTGAACTATGAGTCAATTAAACCTCTTTCCTCTATAAATTACTGAGTCTCGGGTATGTCCTTATAGCAGTGTGAGAATGAACTAATACACGTATACAATATTTCATCTAATAACATCAGAATACACATTCTTCTCAAGCTCACATTTACCAATATGGACCTCATTTTGGGCTATAAAACACACTTTAACGAACTTAACATAATAAAAATCAAGCAATGTCTGCACTCAGACAACAATGGAATTTAATTAGAAATTAGTAACAGAAGGATAACTGGAAATTCCAAAATGCATGGGGATTAAACAAGGCACTTCCAATGTTAGTATATGTGCTGCCAAAGCGAGCATGTAAACAAGACACTTCTGCATAACATTTCATTCAAGAAAAAAACTCAAGTGAAATTTAAAAAATTTTGAATTAAACATAAATGAAAGCACAACGTATCAAAATGAATGAAAATCAGTGCTTAGAGAAAAACGTATTGCATTAAATGCCTATACTAGAAAATATTATAAAATATTTAAAATCAATTATTTAAAGTTTCCACCTTAAGAAACTAGGAAAGAAGAGCAAATGAAATCCAAAGTAACCACAATAAAACAAATAATAGGTATTAGAGCAGAAATCAATGAAATTGGAAACAGGAAATTAGTGACTAAAATAAACTAAAAACTGAAAATATTAATAAAATATATAAGTCTCTAGACAGAACTAACCAGGAAAGAAAAAGAAAGGTTACAAATTACTAATATCAGAAATGAAAGAGCTGGTATCACTGAAGACTCCATGGACATTAAAATAATAAAGGAATACTATGAACAATTTTAGTCTCCCACATTTGATAACCTAGATGAAAGAAACTAATTTTGTAATATGCAAACTTTTAAAATTTACACAAGAAATAGATAATCTGAATAGGCCTACATCTATAGAAGAAATTAAATCAACAATTAATAGCCTCCCAAAATAGAAAGCCATAGGCCCAGATGTGTTCCCTGGTGAATGCTACCAAACATTTAAGGAAAAAATTATGCCAATTCTTTATAATCTCCTTCAGAGGACAGAAGCAGATAGAATACTTTCTAACTCATTGTGTGAGTTACCAAAACCAGATCGACATTACAAGAAGAGAAAACTATATACTAGTACCTCTCATGAACACAGATGCATAAATCCTCAACAAAATATTAGCAAATTGAATCCAAGCATGCATAAAAATAATTATACACCACAATTCAGTGGAATTTATCCCAGGTATACAAGGATGATTCAACATTCAAAGATCAATTAATGTAAAACATATCAATAGCTAAAGAAGAAAAATTGTATGCTCATTTCAATGGATTCAGAAGAAGGATTTGATGAAATTCAACTCATTTAAAAATAAAAACTCTTAGTAAACTACAAATAGAGGGGAACTTTCTCAATCTGATAAAAAGTATCTACAAAAAACCTACAGCCAACACCATGCTTAGTGGTGAGAAATTTGATGCTTTCCCACTAAGATTAGGTGCAGATAATGATGTTCCCCCAATTATTACCTTTTAACATTGTCCCAGAAATTCTATATAAAGCAATAAGACAAGAAAATAAACTAAAAAGTATACAGATTGAGGAGGAAGAAACATAACTTTTGCACAGATGACATGATTTTCTACATAAAAACTGAGAAGGAATCAACAAAAAATTTACTAATCAACCATTATAGCAAGGTCTTAAAATACTAGATTAGTATGCAAAAGTCAATCACTTTTCTATATAACATCATTGAACAATTGAAATTTAAAATTAAAAAACACACTACCATATACATTAGCAGGACAAAATATAAAATATTTAGCTAAAAATCAAACAAAATATGTAAAAGGTCTATATGAAGAAAACTACAAAATTCTGATGAAAGAAATCTAACAAAAACATAAGGGACTGTTCCATGTTTATCATGGATAGGAAGATTCAGTGTTATCAAGATGGAAGTTCTTCCCAACGTGGTTTATAGATTTAGTGCAATCCCAATTAACGTCCCAGCAGGTTATTTGGTGGGTACTGACAAACTGATTCTAAAGTTTATATGAAAAGGCAAAAGACCCAGTCCAGCCAACATAATATTGAAGGAGAGAGGAGAGGCTTCAAGACGCCTGACTAGTGACATCTGGTACTGGCCTTTTCCACAATGAAAAGAAACAAAATAGTAAGTAGATAATCACACTTCAATATATCATCTAAGAGAGACTGGAATTCTACAGGGAAGTGACAGGAAACACCAAAGTAAGTAAAGAGTGGAAAGCCAGGCAGCCTGCTCAGCCAGGATAAGCTGATATCCTAGATAAGCTCCCTGATGCAGGAAAGTGTTCAATGAGTGGCCCTCAGCATTCATTAGAGCCACAGGAAAGCCTTTAGCCTCTCACGGAATTCAAAACTGATATAGGGAGCTGCCTGAAAATTGCACAAAAACGTTTATTCAAAGAAGCTCACACAGGGTCTCATATATTTCCTGATCATTAAACGGCTACAGCAAGGTGCCATATTGAGAGTCCACCCTTCACCAGACTACATCCTGCCCAATAGCCTCCTCATCTCCACATCCCTGTAAACATTCCCAGTCCATAGCCACTGCTACAGCTGCCTGCCACCCCGAGGACTAAAGTGTGAACCATTAGCAAAGACCCTGCTGCCCCCAGCAGCAAAGCCACTACATATTTTCAAGCACCCTAAGGAAAGAGCTCTCCACCCACAGCAGCAGCAACAGCAACAGCAAGCTGCCACAGCTGGGGCTGAAGCACAGAGTGACTGTTCTTCAGTTACCTGCATACAGTTGCTGCCATTGAAATCTACCCCACCCTCCCCAGAGGCAAGGTTGCTGTGCAGCCACTAGTGCTCACACCTAAGCATTTGTCCTTGGGCCTGGAGAATGTCCTGCTCCTGTTTCCACAGCCAGTACCTGCCAGCACCAACAGGAGGCTTGAAGACAGGTTCATTTGGCTGAGCATTTTCCCCTACCCAACACGCTATATGGGGGCCTTGGAACCATCCAGCCAAGCCCTTTACTGCTGGCACCTAAACACTCTTACTAGGAACCTGTAGAAACCACCAAACCAGCTGCTACCACCACAGGAGGCACCAACTAAAAGATATCACCTGTGAGCCTGATGACTGACCCACCCAGTACATTGCAGCCACTGGCAACACTAGCACAGATCATAGGGACCCAGAAGTTAATGGTATCACTACTATAGTCATTACCCATTCCAGATCCACTGCTCAGGGACCCAGAAACCCACCAACTTCCCCAGCCCATCTGCCACTCTTTAGCCACCTAGGCAAATTGCTCAGAGGTTCAAATATAAATCCTCCTAGACTCATTAACACCAGTGCATGTATACACTGCCATGGGGCCCTAACACAGGCACACATGGCTCACCACTACCATACTGTCACCAAGGACAGGCCCAACTGTCATCTCCATCTCCAGCAAAACTTCAACACAGTTTCTACTAAAAGTAGCATCCTAAGCCACTGAGGAAACCACAGACCCACCAGTGCTCTTTACAGCCAAATAAAGCATATGAAATAATGTCTATACTACTGCATGCACCCAAAGTCACATCCAAAGTGCCCTACCCAACCTACATGATAGATACCTTTTCAGAAACAAGACCTATCCCACAAAAGCAGATTCAAAATAGCTGTTACACCACATATGCGGATATCAACATAAGGACATCAGAAATATGAAAAGACAAAGAAATATGACACCAAAAAAAGATTCTCCAGTAACACATTCCAATTAAAAAAATATGAAATCCCGAATAAATAATTCAAAATAATGATATTAAAGAAGCTCAATAAAACACAAAAGAAATTAGAAAAACAACACCAGTAAATCAGAAAAACAATTTAAGGAGGATATATGTCATAAAAAAAAATTCTGGAACTAAAAATTTTATTAAGTGAAATACAGAATACATATAAAAGTTTCAAGAATGAACTACATCAAGCAAAAGAAATAATTTTAGGATGTGAAGACAGGTATATTGAAATAACTCAGACACTAAATTAAATAAAAGACTAAATGGTAATGAACAAAGCCTATATGATATATGGGACACCATAAAACAACGAAATGTTTAAATTCTCAGTGTCCCAAAAAATAAAGAGAAAAATAAAAGACTTAGAAAGCCTATTTAACAAAGTAGTATTTTAAAAATACTCAAATCTAGCAAAATATTTAGACATTCACATAGACATTCAGGAATATCAGAGATCCTCGAAGAGATACAATGAAATTATATCTTCTCCATGGTACATTATAGTCAAGCTATCAAAAGTCAAAAGTCAAAGATAAAGACAGAATTCTAAAAACTGCAAGAGAAAAGTGTCTAGTCACTTATACAGAAACCTCCATCAGACTTACAGTGAATTTCTCAGCAGAAACCTTACAGGCCAGAAGAGACTGATACATTCAAAGTACTGGAAGAAAAACTTGCCAGCTAAAGACACTGTATTAGTTCATTTTCACACTGCTACAAAGAACAACCCGAGACTGGGTAATTTAAAACAAAAGAGTTTTAATTGACTCACAGTTCTGTATAGCTGGGGAGGCCTCAGGAAACTTACAATCATGGTGGGAGGTGAAGAGCAAGTAAGGCATGTCTTCTCACAGTGGCAGGAGAGAGAATGCAGGGGAGGAACTGCCAAACACTTTTAAACCATCAGATTTCATGAGAATTCACTCACTGTCACCAGAACAGCATGGAGGAAACACCCCCCTGATTCAATCACCTCCCACCAGGTCTCTCCTCTGATACATGGGGGTTACAATTCAAGATGAGATTTGGGTGTGGACACAGAGCCAAGCCATATCATTTCACTCCAGCATCTCCCCAAATCTCATGGCTTTTTTACATTTTAAAACCTGTCATGCCTTCTGATAGCCCCCAAAAGACTTAACTCATTCTAGCATTAATTCAAAAGTCTAAGTCCAAACTCTCATCTGAGACAAGGCAAGTCCCACCTGTCTATGAGCCTGCAAATTCTAAAGTTAGTTACTTCCAGCATACAATGGAAATACAGGCATTTAGTGTTTCCAAATAGGAGAAATTGGACAAAACGAAGAGGCCACAAGCCCCATGCAAGCCTGAAACCTGGGAGAGCACTCATTTAATCTTAAAGCTCTGGGCAGCTCTGCCCCTGTGGTTCTGTAGGACACAGTGTTTCTGGGTACTTTGACAAGCTGGCATTGAGTGCCTGTGGCTTTTCCAGGTGCACAGTGCAAGCTGTCAGTAGATCAACCATTCTGAGGTCTGAAGGATGTTGATGCTCTTCTCTCAGCTCCACTAGGCAGTGCCCACATCTGTCTCTGTATGGGGGCTCCAACCCCACATTTCCTCTTTGCATTGCCCTAGTAGAGGTTCTCCATTAGGGCTCTTCTCCTTCAGCATATGTCTGCCTGGACATCCGAGTGTTTCCATACATCTTCTAAAATCCAGGTGGAGGCTCTCAGGCCTCCACGTCTATGATGTGAGGGTCTGCTGGGAAGATCTCTGACATTCCTCATTGTCTTGGCAATTAAAATTCAGCTCCTCATACTTATGCAAACTTCTGTAGCAGGCTTTACTTTCTCCTCAGGAAATTGGTTTTCCTTTTCTACCACGTGGTCAGGCTGCAAATTTTCCAAACTTCTATGCCTTGCTTCCCTTTTAAAAATAAGTTCCAATTTCAAGTATCTTTTTGTGAACTCATATGACTATACACTTTCAGAAAAAGGCAAGCTACCTCTTGCATTTTTTGCTGCTTAGAAATGTATTCTGCTAGATAGCCTAAATCAACTCTCTTAAGTTCAAAGTTTTATAGATCTCTAGGGCAAAGGCATAATGCCACCAGTCTCAGTCTCTTTGTGAAAGTATAATAAGAGTCTCCTTTGCTCCTGTTCCTTATAAGTTCCCCATCTTTATGAGAGACCAACTCAGCTTGGACTTCATTGTTCATATCACTGTCAGCATTTTGGTCAAAAACATTCAACAAGTCTCTAGGAAGTTTCCAACTTTCCCACATCTTCCTGTCTTCTTCTGAGCCCTTCAAACTCTTCTAATCTCTTCCTGTTACTCAGTTCCTAAGTTGCTTCCACATTTTTAGATATCTTTATAGCAGTGCTACAAAATCCCAGTACCAATTGTTTGTATTAGTCTGTTTTCACACTGCTATAAAGGATGACTCCAGGTTGGACATGGTGGCTCATGCCTGTAATCCCAGCACTTTGGGAGGCTCAGGTGGGTAGATCATGAGGTCAAGAGTTTCAAATCAGCTTGACCAACATAGTGAAATGCCGTCTCTACTAAGAATACAAAAATTAGCCAGGCATGGTGGCTTGTACATGTAATCCCAGCTACTCAGGAGACTGAGGCAGGAGAATCTCTTGAATCCAGGAGGTGGAGGTTGCAGTGATCTGAGAAGGTTGTACTTCAGCCTAGATGACAGAGCAAGACTTCATCTCAGAAAAAATTAAAATGACTCAAGACTGAGTAATTTATAAAGAAAAAGGCTTATTTGATGGCCATTTCTGCAAGGCCATGGAGGCCTCAGGAAACTTACAATTATGAAAGAAGGTGAAGAGAAAGGAAGGCATGACTTCTTATAGCAGCAGAAGAGATAGAGCATGAGGGAGTAATTGCCAAACACTTTTAAAGCATTAGATCTCATGGGAACTCAGTATCATGAGCACAGTATGGAAGAAACTACTCCATGAGCCAATCATCTCCCCCAAGTTCCTCTCCTGACATGTGAGAATTACAATTTGAGATGAGATTTGTGTGGGAACATGAAGCCAAATCATATAAGATACTGTACCCCACCCATCAAATAAGGTCCAGGGCCCCATGGCTTCATTGCAGAATTCTACCAAATTTTCAAAGAGCATATAACTTCAATTCTCATTAAACTTTTCAAAAAAAATTGAACAGAAGATAATTCTCCCTAACTCATGCTAGAAGGCCAGCATTATCTTGAGACCAAAATCAGATAAAGATGCAACACTGCCTACAAACCCTACAGGCCAATAACCCTGATGAACATAGATACAAGAATTCTTATTAACATAATGCTAGCAATCCAAATTCAATAGCACATTAATAAACTAAAATATACCACGATCAAGTTGGATTTATCCTAGAAATTCAAGGATAATTCAACATATGCAAATTAATAAATGTATTATATTACATCAAAAGAATGAAATACAAAAGCTATATGATCATCTCAATAGGTGAGAAAAAAATTTGATAAAATTAAATATCCATTCATTATAAAAACTCTCAAAAACTAGGCATTGAAGAAACATACCTCAATATAACAAAGGACATATATTATTACAAACCCATAACTAACATCCATTAAATGGGGAAAAGCTGAGAGTCTTTCCTCTAAGAATGAAATAAGACAAGGATGCCACTTTCAAAAATCTTATTCAACATAGTGCCGGATGCCCTTTCAGAGCAACCAGGCAAGAAAAAAAAATAAAAAAACATTCAAATTGGAAAAGAAGAAATTATATTCTCTCTTTTTGCAGATAATATGATCTTTTAGTTAGAAAATACTAAAGATTTCACTAAAAAATTATTAGATCTTATCAATGAATTCAGTATATTAACAGTCAAAGCAACATACAAAAATAAGGAGCATTTCTATACACCAATTATGAACTAGCTAAAAAAATAAAGAAGGGAAACACATTTATGGTAGCTACAAAAAAGAAAATAAAATATTTAGCAATAAACTGAATGAATGAGGTAAAAGGCCTCTCTAAGAAAAACTACCAAACACTGATGAAAGAAATTGAAAAGGGACCAAACAAATGGACAGATATCTCATGTTCATGGACCAGAAGTATTACTATCATTAAAATGATCATACTGCCCAAAGAAACCACAGATCCAATTCAATCCTTATGAAACTACCAATGTCATTTTTCTCAGAAATAGAAAAGTATATATATATATGTGTGTTTCTTATGGAATCAAAAGAGAGCCCAAGTAGCCAAAGCAATCCTGAACAAAAAGAACAAAGCTGAAGGCATCAAATCACATTACTTCAAAATATATTACAAAGCTACAGGAACCAAAATAGCATGATATTTGTTTAAAGACCAACATATAGACCAATGTAATAGAAAAGGAAACTCAGAAGTAAATCCACATATTTATAGCCAACTGGTTTTCAACAATGATACCTAGAACATACATTGGAAAAAGGATAATCTTTTCAGTAAATGGTTCTAGAAAAATTGGATATCCATATTCAGAAGAAAAAAACTTCCTTATATCTCTCACCATATACAAAAAAGCAACTCAAGATAAACTAAAGACTTAAAAATAAGACCCCAAACCATAAAACTGCTAGAAAGAAAAAATAAGGGAAAAACTTCAGGACATTAGTCTAGGCAAAGATTTTAGGGCCAGACCTCAAAAGCACAGGCAACAAAACAAAAATAGACAAATGAGACTATATTAAATTAAGATGTTTCTGCATAGCAAAGGAAATGATCAACATAGTGAAGACATAACCTGTCGAATGGGAGAAAATATTTGAAAACTGTTCATCTGACAAGGTAGTAGTATTCAGCATATAAAAAGAACTGAAGCAACTAAACATTTTAAAAACTCTAAACCTATTAAAAATTAGACAAAGTACATGAACACACATTTTTATTAAATGACCCATAGGTATATGAAAAAAATGTTCAACATTATTAATTATTAGGGAAATGGAAACCAAAACCATCATAAATATCATCTTACTCCAATTATAATGCCTATGATCAAAAAGACAAATGATAACAAGTACTAATGAGAATGTGAAGAAAATGCAAGCACATGTACCCCATAAATATGTACAAATACTTAAATCAGTAAAAATGAGATAATGATAATATTAAAGAAGAAGAACAAAGTTGAAAGAGCGACATAATTTGAATTCATGAGTTATAAATGATATGAGATAATACTGATGAAAGCATAAATAAACCAATGGAAAGCAATAGAAATAGGCATATATAAATATAAACTTATTTTTAACAAAGCAGCAAAGACAATACAATGGGGCAAAGATAGTCTTTTCAGCAAATGACTGAAATAACTGGATGTCCACATGCAAACAAAATAAACAAATCTAGACACAGATCTTATACCTTTTACAAAAATTACCTCAAGATGAATTATATACCTAAATGTAAAATGCAAAAGTATAAAACTTCTGAAAGATAACATAGGAGAAAACCTGGAAGACCTTGGATTTTGCAATGAGTTTTTGGATACAACACCAAAGGCATAGTTTGTGAAAGAAATATCCGATCAGCTGGACTTTACTGAAATTAAAAAAAAAAAAAAGAAAATCTTTTTTGTAAAAGACACTGTTGAGAGAATGAGAAGACAAACCATAGACCTGGGGAAAATATTTGTAATAGACACATGTATTAGAGAACTGCAATACAAAATATATGAACTCTTAGATCTCCAGAATACAAAAGCAATCCAATTCAAAATGAACCAAAACCCCACATCACCAAAAAATATATAGAGAAATGGTAAGTAAGCCTATTAAAAGATGTCACACATCATATGTCATCAGAGAACTTCAAATTAAAACAAAGAGATACCACTACATATTTGTTAGAATAGCCAAAATCCAGAACACTGACAACATCAAATGCTGACAATGTGTACCAATAGAAACTCTCCTTTGTTGCTGTGGAAATGCAAATTTGCACAGTAAATTTGGAAGACAATTTGGCAATTTCTTACTCAACTGAATATGCTATTACTGTATGATCCAGTAAGAATGCTCCTTGGCATTATTTGAAAGGGGTTTAAAATTATATCTACATAAAAACCTGCACATGTATATTTAAAGCAGCTTTACTTATAAATTTCAAAACTTGGAAACAACCATGATGTGCTTCAGTAGCTGAATGCATAAATGAACTATGGTACATCCAGACAATACAATATTATTTATCCTTAAAAGGAAATGAGCTGTGAAGCCATGAAAAGATGTGGAGGATGCTTAAATATATATTACTAAGTGAAACAATCCAATCTGACAAGGATATATACTGTAGGATTCCAACTATATGAAATTTTGCAAAAGACAAAACAATGAAGGCAATAAAAAGAGCAGTGGTTGGCTGGAGTCGGGAATGGGATAAGCAGACAGAGCCCATAGGATTTTTGAGGCAGTGAAAATACTTCGTATAATACTTTAAGGATGGTTACATGTCATTACATTTTTGTCCAGTCTGTAGAATGTACAACTCTGAGACTGAGCTCTGAGGTACACTATGGACTTTGGGGGACTACAATGTGTCAATTTAGATTGTAATAAATGTACCAATCTGGTGGAGAATGTTGCTAACTGTGGAGTCTATGCATGTGTTGGGGCAGGAGATACAGGGAAAATCTGTGTATCTTTCTATCTATTTTGCTGTGAACTCAAAACACCTCTTTTAAAAAGGGTCTTTTTATAAACTAAACAAAGTAATTAAAAGTATAAATAAATAAATAAATAAAGTGGGAAAAATACATAAAATCTCCCCAAGTGCTTTTAAGATGAGGCAAAGTTTGATGTGTAAAAATCACTAACCTGCTACTGCTATTCTAGTTTTGCAAAATGAGTAAAAGAGAATTTTTTCTTTTCTGTTCTCTGGAGCCCCTTTGTATAAATAGAATAACTGTTCTGTGACTATTTGGTCTTTCCTATAAGATCAGCTTGGAGTACAAATCCCCACTGATATGGTTTGGCTGTGTCCTCATCCAAATCTCACCTTGAATTGCAGCTCCCATAATTCCCACGTGTTATGGGAGGCATCTGGTGGGAGATAATGGAATCATGGTGGTGGTTTCTGCAATAACGCTCTCATGGCAGTGAATAAGACTCGTGAGATCTGATGGTTTTATAAGGGAAAATCTCTTTCACTTGGTTCTCATTCCCTCTTTGCCTACTGTCATGCTTTTGCCTTCTGCCATGATTGTGAGGCCTCCCCAGCAATGTGGAACTATGAGTCCATTAAATGTCTTTTTCTTTATAAATTACCCAGTCTGAGGTATGTCTTTATCAGCAGTTTGAAGATGGACTAACACAGTAAATTGGTACCAGTAGAGTAGGGTGCTGCTGTAAAGATACCCAAAGATGTAGAGCAACTTTGGAACTAGATAACAGGCGGAGTGTGGAACAGTTTGGATGTCTCAGGAGAAGACAGAAAAATGTGAAAGAGTTTGGAATTTCCTAGAAACTTGGAGGACTCAGAAGACGGGAAGATGAATGAAAGTTTGGAACTTCCTAGAGACTTGTTGAATTGCTTTGACCAAAATGATGATAATGATATAAACAATAAAATCCAGGCTGAGATAGTCTCAGATGGACAGGAATTTGTTGGAAACTGGAGTAAAGATGACTCTTGCTATGTTTTAGCAAAGAGACTGGCAGAATTTTGCCCCTGCCCTAGAGATCTGTGAAACTTTGAACTTGAGAAAGATGATTTAGGTTATCTCATGAAAGAAATTTCTAAACAACAAAGCATTCAAGAGGTGGTTTGGGTGCTGTTAAAAGCATTCAGTTTTAAAAGGGAAACAGAGCATAAAAGATCAGAACATTAGCAGACTGATGATGAAATGACAAGCAAAACCCAGTTTCTGAGAAGAAATTCAAGCCAGATGCAGGAATTTGCATAAGTAATAAGGAGTCAAATGTTAATGCCAAGAAAATGGGGAAAATGTCTCCAGAGCATGTCAGAGAGCTTTATGGCAGGCCTTCTCATCACAGGCCCAGAGGCCTAGGAGGAAAAGATAATTTTATATGCCAGGCCCAGAAACCCGCTGCTGTTTGCAACCTAGGGACTTGGTGCTCTGTGTCCCAGCAACTCTAGCCATGGCTAAAAGGGGCCAAGGTACAACTCAGGCCATGGATTCAAAGGTGCAGCCTGAAGCCTTGGCATCTTCCACATGGTGTTGACCCTGTGGGTGCACAGAAGTCAAAAATTTATGTTTGGGAATCTTTGTCTAGATTTCAGAGGATGGAAATGCCTGGATATCCAGACAGAGATGTGTTCCAGGGGCGGGGCCCACCTAAAGAACCTCTGCTAAGGCATTATGCAAGGGAAATGTAGGGTTGAAGCCCCCACGCAGAGTTCCCACTGGGGCAATGCCTAATGGAGCTGTGGGATAAGGGCCACCATCCTCCAGACTCCAGAATGGTAGATCCACCAACAGTTTACACTGTGCACCTGGAAAAGCTGCAGACACTCAATGCCAGCCCATGAAGGCAACTGGGAGGGAAGCTGTATCCTGCAAAGGAACAAGGACAGAGGTGCCCAAGGCCATGGGAGCCCACCTCTTGCTTGCATCAGTGTGACCTGGATGTGAGACATGGAGTTAAGGGAGATTATTTTGGAGTTTCACAATATGACTGCCCTGCTGGATTTCAAAATTGCATGGGGCTTTTAGCCCCTCTGTTTTGGCCTATTTATCCAATGCCTGTATCCCCATTGCATCTAGGAAGTAACTAACTTGATTTTGCTTTTACAGGATCATAGGCAGAAGGGACTTGCCTTTTCTCAGATTAGACTTTGGACTGTGGACTTTTGAGTTAATGCTGAAATGAGTTAAGAATTTGAGGGACAGTTGGGAAGGCATGATTAGTATTGAAATGTGAAGGAATGAGATTTGGGAGAGGCCAGGGGCAGAATGATATGGTTTGGTTATGTCCCCATCTAAATCTCAACTTGAATTGCAGCTCCCATAATTTTCATGTGTTGTAGGAGGGACCTGGTGGGAGATAATTGAATCATGGGGGTGGTTCCCCCATACTGTTCTCATGGTAGTGAATAAGTCTCATGAGATCTGATGGTTTTATAAGGGAAAACCCCTTTCACTTGGTTCTCAGTCTCTCTTTACCTGCCTCCATGTAAGATGTGCCTTTTCCCTTCTACCATGATTGTGAGGCCTCCCCAGCCATGTGGAACTGTGAGTCCATTAAATCTCTTTTTCTTT
>PVKP010032194.1:0-26196 GCA_004027715.1 Plecturocebus donacophilus | reverse complement strand
GTTTTCTCTTAAAGAGCCCAGTATGCAAACAAGGTGCTGCAACCATAGCTTCCTAACAACCAATAGCAGCTAAGCCTTAACAACCAATAGCAGCTAAGCCTTAACAACCAATAGCAGCCGAGTTTTAACAACCAATAGCAGTCGAGCTTTAACAACCAATAGCAGGCAAGTAATTCCAACCAACAACAAGCCAAGTCCTTGGTCAAGGCTTGTAACTTACCCAATAGCAGTCTTGCTCTCCCACAACCAATTGAGCTGTTTCACTCCCTATAAAAACCCCGTCTAAAAATAGACTTTCTAAAAATAGCCCAAGTCACTCCCTATAAAACCCCCTGTCTGAGAGAAGTCAGTGAGTCTTCTCCGGCCCCTCCCGTCTGGACCACAGAACCTCACCCAGGAGCCTGAATAAATTCCCTTGCATTGGATTATTTTGGTGCTGGCCTCAGTTTCTTCGTTTTATCCTCGGAAACAAACCTTGCAGAACCAACTTTTTGCTTCATTTATCTTTTGTATTTTTTTGTTAATTTGTTTTGAGACGAGTCTCTCTCTGTCACCCAGGCTGAAGTGCAGTGGCACAATCTCAGCTAACAGCAATCTCTGCCTCCTGGGTTTAAGCAATTCTCCTACCTCAGCCTCTTGAGTAGCTGGCACTACAGGTGCCTGCCACCCACATCTGGCTAATTTTTGTACTTTTAGTAGAGACGGGTTTTATCATATTGGCCAGGTTGGTCTCAGACTCCTGATCTTGTGACCTGCCCACCTCAGCCTCCCAAAGTGATGGGATTACAGGTGAGCCACCATGTCAAGCCTTGTATTTTGTTTGTTTGTTTCAATTTTACTTAGTTCTGCACTGATCTCTGCTATTTTTTTCTTCTGTTGGTTTTGGGTTTAGTTTGTTCTTGCTTTTCCAGTTTCTTGTGATGTGACATTAGGTTGTCAATTTGTGCTCTTTAAGACTTTTTGATCTAGGCATTTAATGCTATGAACTTTCCTCTTAGCACTGTTTTTCTGTATCCCAGAGGATTTGATAAGTTATGAAACTATATTCCATGCAAATGGAAACCAAAAGCAAGCAGAAGTAGCTATTCTAAGACAAAACAGATTTTAAAGCAACAGCAGTTTTTTAAAAAGACGAAGAAAGATATTATATAATGATAAAAGGATTAGCCCAACAGGAAGATACTATAATTCTAAATTTGTATACATCTAACACTGGAGCTCCCAGATCTGTACAACAATTACTACTATACCAAAGAGATGAGGTAGACAGCAACACAGTAATAGTGGAGGACTTCAGTACTCCACTGACAGCACTAGAAAGATCATCAAAACAGAATGTCAACAAAGAAACAATGGACTTGAACTATACCCTAGAACAAATAGACTTAGTTGATATTTACAGAACATTCTAACAATTGCAAAATACACATTCTTTTCATCAGCACATGGAATGTTCTCCAAAATAGATCATATAATAGGCCACGAAATCAGTCTCAATAAATTTAAGAAAATCAAAATCATATTAAGTGTCTCAAACAACAGTGGAATAAAACTGGAAATCAACTCCAAAAGCAACCCTCAACACTATAAAAATACACGAGAATTATATAATCTGCTATTGAATGATTTTTGGGTTACCAATGAAATCAAGATGGAAACTACTTATTTTCTGAAGAGAAAATAAGATGCACAGAAACAAGGAGGTATGAGAGGGCATTGCATTGTACCTTGTGCATTTTGTTTTCATTTCTAGGTGAGTAATTGCAGGATGACCCATCTCATATAGCTGGTTTTAGCACTTGGTAGCATGACTCTCTAAGACATCTGAGAAAGTTCTGTTCTATTTCCACTACACTGCATTTATATATCTATGTAAAGCAGGCTGTATTATCCTGAAGAGTCTGAATGTGATATTTGTGCTGGAATGTACTGCATCCTGCAACCATATTATTGATCTAGTGATCAATCTTTGGACCTGATTGTACATGCTAGACCACAGCAATTAAATTTAAAACATACTAATGCATCAGACAATAACAAAACCACAGTCTATAATCAACACTCCCCTTAAAGTATAAACACAATCCAAAAATATACTTCCTAGATTATTTCTTTTCCAATCAAAGTATTCATTTATGATTCAGCACCTACTTTATATCTTGCCTATGTAGAAGATGAATGTTCTTCTCAACAAATGCACAAACTACAACCAGACAAAGAAGAAAACCTGTCTTTAACGAAGCATAACTTAATCTCAGGATTAATGTTTTTCTGACCTGCCTTGAAAAGCGAGGAAGATGTGTGGCATGACTTTAATAAAAATCTGTTATTGCATTTCTCCACTGTTCACAATTAATATCAATATATAGCCATAATCTTTTGGTGGTTCTATTTGGGAGATGATTTTCAAATGTCATATTTGCTCAAGTAAGACAGAGGAGATGCTATGCATTTATCTGTGATTAGAGGTTCTCATTTGACCAATAAATTATTTTGAATAACTTAAAAACACTTGAAACTACATAGCAGCATTCTTCACAGTGGCACATGATGAATAATGCTATGGCTTACTTCAGTCTCTCTTTGGCTTGATTAGAATGACTAGAGTTGAATCTGTAACAGTAAGTCAAACATAAAATTTCATGACAATGCAAATACCTTACTTTACTAAATCAAATAACTTAACATCCAAGTTTGCATAAACTACAAACAGATGATTACTTAAAAAACATTTGTATTAAATATATCTTTGAGATAATCATTGTCATTTTCTATTCACAAAGTTACAACTGTTCAAAATGTAATTGTATTTTTTTCATACATCTAGACTTCACTCTATTATAAAGGCAGATAGCCATATAATTCAACATACTAAAGCTGGATGTTGAAAACAAGTGCATTTACCCTTTAAAGGCAAATTCATTTTGAGATTGATAATTAGTAATTTTAGTAATAAAATTTCCCCTAAATGGTTACTAATGTGCATTTAGAGGTACTTGTACAATTTGATAAGAAAAATTATTTACATCGTCTTTCCTCAACTTTTCTCACAGAGTTATGTTCAGACAGTTTAGATGCCTGTTTGCATTTAGAGTATACTGTAGTGAATCCTAATCATATTATTTCTGTTACATGCAGAATACATTACTTATTCATGAAGACAGCATGGAAGAATATGACTCTTACAACTAAGAGCCTCTGTAGTCTCTTTAAGTTCTGCCATTTGTTTTCCTCTTTTAATCTCTGAGGGGAGGTAAAACTTTCTGTGACATCAAAGCCCTGGAAGAAAAATAAGTGTTTAGTCAAGTTCCAGGTCCTTTAGAATGAGCAAAGTTATTTTGACCTGAGTGGCTATATATATATTGATCCTGGCTATGATTTTTGCTTCTTGTTTTTAAATGGCCAGAGCCTCTTATTGCGTGAAGAAAACCGGGATAGAGCTTTCTTGTTCTTTCTCTTCCGTGTTAGTGTAGGAGTGGCAAGCCACCTAAGGCCTGTTCCTTGATAATAGACAGAGAATATTCTCTCTCTCTTCTTTTCATGGAGAATGGCAAGATACCAAGAAAAATCACTGAACTCAGAAGAGAGGGGAAGAGGCTGCTGGAGTCTATAATCGGCAGTGTAATCTAGACTAGGAATATTGATTGAATCCTTTGGAAACCAAAGTAAAAAGTGCATAAGATTTACTGGGGGTAGTTTTAGTAACAGATAAAGAGGAAAAGGAGCAGTACTGACAAGAAAAGCATTTGTATGTGGATGCTGAAAGGAGAAGGGAAAGAAAAGAGAATCAGTTGGAAAAATCTCAGACCATATAGCAGTTCCGGGAAAGGCTCGACCAACCCAACGAGATCTGGCACAAAGACGATCTGTAGAAGAATCCTGCAAATGGGCAAAAATGGCCATGCTGGGGTGCCATCACTGTACTCCATCGTTTGTTGGAAGCTTCCTAGGGAAAGAGTGACCTTGGTTCTAGTGGTGCAGCAGACCCTAAGGGACTGCAGCTGGAAGCTGTGCACCAACTGCATCCCCTGTAGCTAATTATTAAGTTCTTTCTGAAAGGGATATCTGAGTAGTCTGCATACATGGATGACCTATCACCTTACCATAATTCTCTGCTTTAGACTTGGCCACAGTTCTAGTTAATAACAGCGTGACTTAAAAAAACAATATTTCTCATTTTTCTACTTCTTCAAGGACAGGGTTTAGATACTCCTCTGTCTCCTTATATCTAAAAGCTCCTAAAACACATCATGATTTCTAATGATTATGCATTCTTATTTCTCATATCTCTTATAAGCTCCTTAAAATTTAATTAATAATACCTATCAGTTTTCTTAATATGGAACACATATAAAGTAATCAGGAAATTATAGTATGCAATAGTGCATATATTTTATGCTCTTTTTGAACCATATTCTACTGAAAGAAATACACTGTGACCCATGTCATAAACACATGGATGGATGGATAGATTTGCCTATATGTTTTTTTCATTAAACCATTATAAACCATTTAATATTTTCTTTTCATTCGGTTATTATTCTATTTAATTTTTAAAAATTCTAGTTAGAGCTCTTCATTATTTTTAACCCATGGTTTGGTAAATAGTAATAATTCTATAAAATATTCTTGAATGGAAAAGTTTTTATGAATATTTTAAAATGCATTGGAGCACTCTTTCTTTTTCCTCTTTCTCTTTCTGTTTTCTTGCTTATTTGTATTCCTTTTCCTAATAATTCATTCCTAAAGCCAAAACAGGAAACAGAGCAGGTAGACATCTACATGGGTAGAGGAGAGAGACAAGAGCTAAGGTCACCCAGAGCAGAATATTTGAGCCCAAGCACGGTGGACACTGCTTAGGAATGCCCTCTAACAAAGGATGTCAGGGCTGAAAGAGGCAAGCAAAGCCCAAATAAGGTGAACAAAGTGTTTACATAGGAGTACTCCACAGTATGAGGCTTTCAAGACCAAAGTATTGAGGGAGATGTTCACAAATGGTAGTTACCTCACCGGTGGTGTGAGAGCACTAGAAGATTGAAAAGGGAAAAACACGAGGTAATACCCCAGTGGTATGAGAATGGTGTTACTGTGACAGGGCTGGCTTGGTGTGGTGTGGCAGAGCCCAAGGGGAAAGAGGATGGCTTTTATAGTTTGGGGTGGCTCAGCATAAGGTGTCAGAACTCAAAGAGAGTAAGAAGGAAATCCATGTGGAGACACAGCTTCTTATGAAGAAGCATCTTCTTATGAAGGGCATCTCCTTGAAGAGGTAGTTTTCATATGGTGTCAGAGCTTAAAATGGTGCATTTGATATCTGTGCATCATGCAATGGGGTAGTAAACTCTAAACAGGATGAGGTAAGCATTCTTGCATTGGGTCAGCCAAAAACAAAAGGTCAGACTCCACATGTAGTGAAGAATGGGTCTGCACAAGGGAATTCTGGCATGGGTGTCAAAACCTAAATGGAGTGAGAAGAGTATTTATATGAAGGAATAGGTGGTAATGAAAATGGAAGATTTGTTCCATACAAAGGAATGGATAAAATTAGTAAATACTATAAAGAGTTAAAAGAATGTTAGTAAATATCATAAATATTATAAACCAGGGTTTTCACTGTCAGACAAGATAATTCAAATACAAAAGGGAGAGAAACAGAATTAACCCTGTAGTGGTAGATTGTAATTGGAAGAATTAGTGTAAAGTCATGGTTTTCACAAATATGAATGGCTCTAAAAGCCAATATAGATATAAATGTGTGTATGCATACATATATTCATATATGTACATATATTTCCTAGCTTTATCTACTTGAAGGGGCCTGGGAGTGACAATGCCTAATACCAATGAGCACACCTGACACTTAGAGCTTATTTCTATATCACATTCTTCACTAAAAGGAAGCAGGAATCCTTAAAGACATGGCCAGTTCCAGGACCAAGGCAGGGAAAGTACAGGATGAGCAAGAAATATCTTGTTATGTCAGAGAGCAAGAAAATGCTAAAAGAATTATTAGCCTACAGCAGAAGGAGAGAGAAGCTAATTTAAATGGACTAGCTCTGCTCAAACCAAGGTTAATTTTAGCATCAAAATATATAATGATAGTAATAGATTATAACTTACTGCATACAATAGGAAACCATGAGGTCACATATTTATAAATAAAAAATTAAAGAAATGTTCCTCTTGATGAAGAACAGGATATTTATTTAGTGTCAAGGTGTTTTACCCACAAGAAATTAATAATTTTCAAAAACTGGAAAATGTTGGTAGACATTACATTAATCAAGTGACAAAGTGAACATTTATTATTATTATTATTTTGAGATGGAGTCTTGCTCTGTTGCCCAGGTGGGAGTGCAGTGGCACAATCTTGGCTCACTACAACCTTGGTTCAAGTGACTCTTCTCCTTCAGCCTCCTGAGTAGCTGGTACTACAGGCGCACGCCACTACAGCCAGCTAATTTTTGTTTTTTTTTTTTTTAGTAGAGACGAGTTTCACCATATTGGCCAGGCTGGTCTCCAGCTCTTGACCTCATGATCTGCCCCCATCAGCCTCCCAAAGTGCTGAGATTACAGATGTGAGCCACTGCACCCAACCGTGAACATCATTGTTAATGGAACTAAATAAATCCTATGCACCTGACAGAATGCAATGAGAACAGCATAGCGTCACTTCTGTGATATTCCTGCCAAAGGTGAATATCGTAAATCAGATCCTGAAGAAACATCATATATACCCAAATTAAGAAATATTTTACTAAACTACTAATGAATATTCCTCAGAAGGATGCAGATCAAGGAAGTCAAGGGAAGAATAACTGCTCCAGACTGAAGGAGACTAAATGGGGGACATTTTGTGTAAATTCAATGCTTGATTCTGAACTGCAACTTATTCTTATAAGAGATATAATGAGGACAATTGGAGAACCATAAATGGATGGAGTTTAATGGTTAGATGGTAATAATCTATCACGTAAATTTCCTAAATATTATATCATTTTATTGATCAAAGCATATCACATAGCCAAGCTATGTGGAGTGGGAAAGTATAATCCTGCCACAAGTAGGCACTGAAGGTGTCACAGTGATAGTGGAGATATATAATCTTTTAAGAAGGAAGACAGAATAATTTTGAAAAATGAAAAATCTAAGTTGGGAAGTCACAATGTAGATCAGGATTTTGAACATGTAAACCTTGAGAGGTCTTTTCAATATCCAAATGTATATTTAACAAATTATTGATTGTTTTATATTATATAATTTGATAAAGCTCTCCAGTGTCTCTATAGTGATTGGCTCTATAACTTAGGGACCAGGCTTCTGTTTTGCAGTCAAAATAGCCTTCACATAACTCTCCACAGAAAATCCCAATTCAAATGTTTGCACTTTGTCTAAAGCAAGCCATTTTGATTTCCAGATTCTGAACCATATTTAGAAAATAATGAACCTCAAATAAATAGTTATTAACATGCTGTGGCCTCTCAGCCATACTGCAAGGTGTCTTTTTAGTTGTACCAAAAGATCCATACATCATCATTTGTTCCTGAATGCTTAGTCTGCTTCTTTCTATTGATGTGCTACTAGTGAGCCTATCAATTTCCTCTCTCTTCAAGGCTCTTTGTCTCTTCAGCTTTTACACTCATAACTAAGCTGGCCCACAGAGCTGATTATTTCAGCCACATTCATACCAGCACCTCCATGTTCTTTCACTTCCATGACTCTACATATTCAGCTTCTTCCACACCAGATAAGTTTGGATATGTTTACTTTCACCTAGTCCTTCCAGATGATTAGATTTTGGAGAGAAAATAAAGCATTGTACTTCCAACTAAGTCTATTAAAAAATTTGTGTTATTCAAAATCAGGTAGGGCTAGATAAGATCCAGATTTATTTTTTTAATCCTGATTTGCCTTGTAAATATTCTGAGCTCTATAACTAAAATGGAAAAAAAAAATCAGTGATTATTTAGTAGAGTATTTTAAATTATTTGACACTTCTGAAAATATTTGAGAATCTTGTCATCTGTTTGTTGGCCTTCAAATACACAGGTGAATTGTAAATTAAAGGCTTTCTATACTTCAATTCACAAATATATTGCTACTTGATTTATAAAATGCTTGGAGGTCTGTTTGTAGAACGTGAGTCCACACATTGTTCTAGATATTTAAATTCCAATCCCTAGAGTAAAATGGACCAACAGAAATCTGAGTATTTACAAATAGATCCTCTTACATAATTTTATTCACTAATTTTCTTGGGCTTTGGCAAAATGTCCTCAGTTTTCATGGGTAAACACTTTTAAAAACAACCTTATGAAGCCTACCATGGTATATGTTTTAAGAATACACTTGAGGTTGTGTTTATTATTTCACTTTTGCATACATATATAAATTCTTAAGTGAGAAATATCTGTCAGAATGAGCTACCATAAATAGCTTCCCATGAGAAATTTGTATGTTTTCTCCTTGTGAACAATAAAATCATGGAAATGATCATTTTAAAGCTTTTCATTTAGGTCATCAGCAGCTCATAGTCAAATTTTCAAATAAAATACAGCAATTATATAAGCCATTTTATGATCTTGGTTTTCTAATTTCCATACACAAAATTTATTTTGTGTACAAATATGTGGAAAGAGGTAAGATAAATTTATTAATTCATTAAATGTCATTGAGATCTCATTGCTGCCAGATAACCCATTAACTTTCATTCATCCATTCAGCAGCTCTCCCCTTCTCCACTCTGGCATTCCAGCCTCCCATCTGCCTTCTAAGGCTTACCAAATGGCTTGCCTCCTCTGCTGCTTCTCTGCAAATGAAAACCATAAACAAAATCTCTCTCAAGGTCATATGCAATTTACCTTTTACTTTCCCTGTATGTTTGCCCAATCTATTTAATTATAGTACTAATTATTAATATCCAGAGTCTTCTTTTAATTGAAGGGTAACATACCCACAGAAAAAGTTAGAAATCTTAAACCTGTATAGCTCAACAGGTTTTTATAAAATAAATACCTCCATATAACTAGCCAAAATAGTAAGAAGCATAACTTTACCAATATTTCAGATATCCTCATGCTCTATTCCAGTTATTACCCCTCTGCCAAGGGTAATCATTATCTTGGCTTCTAATAGTGCAGACTTTTTCTGCTTGCTTTTTAATTTTATCCAAAGGGCCTCAGACAGTATGTACTTTTGTTTTATTTTTTATGTTACATACCCAGAATTATTAGACCCAGGATCTTTCTTGTTCCATTGGAGTCTTAATGACTCAATAGTCTCTTTCCTATCATATGTTTGCATTCTCTGCTGACTTTTCTTTTCCCTTCTCCCAAGAGCTACGGCCCATTTTCTTCACTGTCAATTTTTTAAAAGAGTTTTTCTCAATTGCCTCTGTGCTATTTGGCCATCTGCAAAACTGCCTTTTTTCACCAGTCTCCAGTTCTTCTGACAATCTTGCTAAGCTTACTTGTGACTTTCTGTTTGTCAAATCAGAAAGCGAGCTCACATCTTTACAGCATTTGATACTATATGACCTCTTATATTTCCTGAAAGTTCTACCTGATTGAGAGCCATTTCCTCTTCACCTTCCCTTTTACTCTCTGGTTCTCCCAGTTTTCTTTGCAAACTTATACTTTGTAAATTGGGATTGCAAAGTGTTTCTGGTCCTTACACTTCTCACTTTATAGCTTCATTCATTGTAATCTCATCCATGCTACTGCCGTTGTGCTATACATCCCATGTTAAGCATAGCAGTTCTATAAATTTTGGTACCAGCACAACTAAGTTATGCAGAAAAATTTAATTTGATACTAATAAACAGCTCTTTTGTTATGATGCTGATTTTGTCTTTTTTTGTAAGCTTCAGCATACTGACCAAGAGGAAATATAAATAACACTGAATTTGTCTTTTTTCTTCTGTTTCTTACACTAAATGACATCCCGGTACACAATAGAGAAATAAGGGCTACTCAAAGTTCTGGCTGAGGTCATGGAGGCCTCTGGCCCATTGCTGGTCCTTAAGTAGCATCTTCTACTTTCTAAGACAGTGTCTTCTTTATCTGCCTGATTGAGAATTTCTCTATTAGCGTATAATGCTATCATTCTCAGTTGACAGGACCAGGCAGCAGTCTGTTTGCTAAGCCAATAGTCCTGGAGTACATGGGTCATATTTCCTTTGCTAACTCACATCCCTACAGGTCTCACTGCTAGCTGACTCTTCAGTGTCTGCCATGGCTTTAGATCAGCACTGAGACTAGATGGTCGTCTGTGTGGGGTTCACCTCATTCCACTTTATCTTACCACTTTGACCTTCTTGGAAGACTGTTAACCAAATCATAGTGTTATTTTTAGGAAGAAGGTTTAGGAGTGTCAACTCTACTCTCTTCTTCTGACCACACTAGCTGGGCTCAGCAGCCTAATATTGTGATGTCTCCTACACAGAGGGTTCCTCCTCTGCCAGGGACCAAACAGAAAGTGGGGACAAGGTACTGCCTCTGTCCACAATGCTGTGTATAATTTTTTCCCATTTCTGTGGCTAAAGCCAATAGAAGAGATCCTGGCACATACATCTAGAGCAAAACAAATATATATGGCTGTTCCTTCATTTCCTTTTCACTTCATGTCCTCCTCCTGCATTATTTAGTGTACTGGCTAAAATGGAAAGTTGGGCTGGGGTACCATCTCTACACTCTGGGGACAACTTTGTCATTCAAACTTCTTCACAGTTTCATGATGACTAATGATGTTGAGTATCTTTTCATGGGCTTGTCATTCATGTATTTTCTCTAGTAAAGAGTCTTTTCATATCCTTTGCCCATTTTTAATTGGTATTTTATTTTCTTATTACTGTATGGTAATGGTACTTTATAATTATGCATATTACACATAATTATATATTTATATATAATTTTTATGTATAATATAATAAATTATATAAATTATAGATAAATATAAAATTATATATAATGAAATATATATTACATATATTACATATTTATATTTAGTATAAATTATGATATTTATATATAATATATAACAATTATATATTAATATAGATATATAGTTACTATATATTATATATAATTTTATATTTAACAAAATAAATATAAGTATCAGACATAGATTTTTGTTGTTTAGTAAATGTTTTCTTCCAAACTTTTATGTAATGAAACAAATGCAGACCTTAAAACTTTTTGACAGTTATTTTGTTACTTTTTAAAGTACAAACATTTATTCAACTAAATCTCATATTTTACTTTATACCTATTTGATACTATGGTATTAGTTGGTACACCACAGATAATATCACTTAAATATTTTAGGACAACTTTTTCCTTCTTCCTTGATATTTCTGGAAACATTCATTTACTGTCTTGAAAGATACAGAGGGAAGCAGTTAAATCTTTGCTGCCTGAAGGCATGAAGTGAAAGAGAGTTGAAAAGGTATTTCTTGCAGGCTTATTTATTTTGGGAAATAATACTGACAAGAATGCAAGTTCTTTGGAAGGCAGAGAAAGGTAAAAATAGTGGGTCTAATTTTCTGAGTTCTTTCAAAGACCTGTTAAAGTCACTGGCAGTGTGATTTGACAACACTTAAAAAGAAACATTTGATTTTAGAAGTATCACTATATTACAGATGAAATAGGTTCTGTGCAATTGATCTCAGATGGTCAAACATTACTTAGGAAAGAGAATAGATGATCTTGTTTCAATGGCATGTGGGAATGTGGAATCAAACCATTATCTGATTTTTCAGTTGACTGGAGCTTTAAAGAGTCAGTCATAGTGACTGAGTTTTGTATGTGATTACTTTGGCCACAAAAACTGGCCTATTTGATCTAAGTTTCATTGCCTCTGTGTTAATTTACCTTTAAAGGGCTTCAGTGTAAGTAGAATGACTTACGTGTGTGGAAGCTAATTCCAATCTCAACCTAAGGGAATGTTTGCTGACATTTGGATATGTAGTGTAGTCCAGAGAAAGCAGTTTATTCTCCTAATATAGTCATCTAAATCTATATTTAAGTACCTATATATTATCATAAGACATGGTAGAGGTAAATTTTTTATTAGTAGAATGAGAAGTATTAAACACAGGTCATTGGGTGAAAACACTAAATAGGCTCCACCTCCCTTGTATAAACAAGATATATGACATTGAGTAAATATTGCAGCCTAATCCCGAGGAACAACATGCAAGATATGGAGCTCGCTGGTCATGTGTTCCTCCCATTTATGAAGGGCTCTTTCACTCAAACCCATTTCATGACTGGCTCTTCTTGCTGCTACAACATGTTAAGGCAGCTCAGAGTGAACTTTTCATTGAAATTTCTAGTTGAAGTGCCTGAGGACAGAAAGGGACATCTTCTAACAATAAGAATAACTAATGTAACCCCTATTTTTGTGTCTCTTCTGGTAAATAACTGTATATTTGACAAAATTTGTTCTAACTTCCTTAGATATGCCCTCTGATAAACAACTCTTGAAAGAAGAAAGCATGGCCCCCACCTAACATGGTTGAGGCCAACTGTACTTACAAATACTAGACATTTATAGAAAAGCAAGGTGGCTTAGCTCTGTTCACATAAACCAAATGACCAAAGTATTTGGGTTTTATCATAAAATTACTTGAGATATATAAAATTTATTAACTGGATGAGTGATCATCTTGAAACATTTAGCTTCTCTTTGTCTAAATATATCCATCCATAAAGAGTGAGCAAATATCCCTGACTCTTAATTTCAAGTTTGTGAAAAACAGCTACACTAAAGAGCAGCTATGAGATGCCCTCAAGCATTTAGGTATGAGATATTCTATGAATTTGAATTTGCATGACTATCAATCATTACTTATCCACTTAAATGTGTTTCTCTTTTTCCCTAAGTTTCCTTTATAACCTGAAAAAATATCTGGCTTACAACAATAATTACTGAGAAAATGTGCATTTTTACCTCCTTCCTTCACTCCTGAGTGCATTAATTAAAAAACATTTATTAAATATTTGCTAAACTTGACTCAAATACTCATTATGAAATATTGCAGGAAGCAATAAACGTGTCTTCTCTTTTTAAGTTTCTGCATCTGGAAAATTAAAAAATGAGAAATATGACCAGATCCATAAATATTGTTGTCTACATGTATAAATGAGAAATTTCAAAAAGCTAGAGTATGGGCTAAATTACTAGTGCAGTAATCAATTATGAAAAATATAATAATTACAGTAATGAGAGAAAATTTTGTTTGGAAATGGACCAGTATTTTAGTAGGATAAATAAAATGTGGCCTTGTTTAAAAGAGGGAACTCTCCTAGACAAGAAGATTTCAGTATCAAAGCTTTATGTTTTCCTCGAAATTTTTAGTTTCTGACATGCTCTTTTTATCTTAAACCAAACCAATGAAACTCCTCCAGTTTTTTTTAACATGACTCAATTAATGTCTAAGTACTTTTTAAAACCTCAAAATCTTAATGGCTAAATATGTAAATGTAGTATAAATAGTAACAGGCAGGTGTGGACTGGAGATTATGTATTTATATGCTTCATAGTATATTGGTAAATAGAACGTGCTCTTCATTGTCTATGGGCCAAACTGACCAAAAATCTCTTCAAATCTGACTTTAATAAATATTTGAAAAAAATGTAGAACTTTTTTTCTCTATCCTAGTGGGACAATTTTGGCTTCTTCCCTGATTATATGCGCACTCCCAGATCTGCCATTCAGATATTCTAGATATTGTTTTTACTTTTTATTTGTATCTGTCCACTATTTCTCATTTATCTTATTTGTCTGTGTATATATCCTCCATGCTATTTATTCCTCCATCTGCCCACTACTTTCTTACCCATCTGTGTGGATATTTCTCATGCTATTATATTTGTTTATTTCTATTTGTATATCCATCACTGATCTCTCAAGGCATAATGGAATACCCTCCAGAAGCTGACTTTTGTTTGTTTAATAATGGAAAAGGTATTCCTCAGTAGATGGCACAAAGCAATGTTCACTGCTAACTGATGTATTTTAGGTTTACTGCTCAAATTATAGTGAATTGCTAATATGGAAAACAGAGGAGAGTTTAAGTAAAGTAGTTTATATGTATATTGGTATATTGAAATCATTTTTTTTATTCTTATTGATTGTAAACAATGGCTCTCTCATTCTCTGAGCATCTAGATCCTCACAAGGGCTAAATTAGCAGGATGTCAAATACAGTCTTACTCTGTACCTACAGCTGCTCCATCTAGACCTTTTCCTCCTAATGAGAGGAGCTCACTCTGTTAGACAAATTTCTATGACTGGAGACCCAACATCATAGTGGTTAAAGTCTGACCTTTATAGTCAGTAAAAATTGTATAATCTCTCATAATTTCACTTTCTTCTTTTGAAATTTCTAGAGCATAGTCCTTCAATGTAAGTAAGGTAAAATAAAATAAAATGTACTATCTAGAATATATAGAGTTTATATATAAACCTTGTTTATAGACTTGTGGGGGAAGTTTTAAACATGCATACACGATTCATCATATTTTGGGAATTCTAATTGCAATAGTGATTAAGTACAGTGTTATTTCATTGAAATGATGTGTTCTCCACACTCTGGGGCACAGACTACACTATGTAAAGTCATATGTATATACAAGGTGAATTAGACAGTGCCTCATACAAAACAAACACTTATTATATGTGAAATCTTATTCTTATGATTGTCTCTCAAAGTATTTTGTTATACCTTTAGGTAATCTGTCTTTTATACAGTCACTTCACATTCCCCACCTATGTGTCAGATATGCCTGTACATATATGTCCTCTTGCTATAGGCAAACTTCTTTTCTTTTTCTGACTTCTGAATCTCAGGAAAATCCTAATAACAGTAGACAACTGCTTAGAAGAAAATGAAAATAAAATGTTTTCTAAAATAAATTCCAGTTGCTTTAATAATCTATAAGTGGAACAAAAATGACTGAACTAGGAGATAATTTAGAAGATTATTAGTAGAATCACAGGTCTTAAGAAAGAAACAAAACTCAGAGCTCATAGGAAAAATGATAGACATTTGGCTATTCAAGCACACACACAATATAAACACACAAAGACAAAGAGAAAGAAAGCAAGAGACAGCTACAGCCAAAGAGAGTGAGAGCAAAAGAGAGAGTCTATATAATGATATTCACTACAAAATAAAAGGAAAACAACAGAAGGAAACTGCCAGTCTACTAGACACAGCTTTCGGCCATTATATAAAATAACTCTCCTTTGTAATAATAGGTAATTGGTCATTATGCATTAAAAAGTATTTTACAAATAAAAAATAGATAATCTGTTAGAAAAAAACATGGAAATAACAAAATTACAATTCATGTGGTCAATAAAATTTGAAAAGATGATCAACCTGGCAATCTTTTATTTCATAAAAGAAAAGCCAATTTAAACAAAGAATAAAAGAAATAATACACAGTCTTGATTAGAATATGAGAAAATTGGAATTTTATATTTATATAGTAATTATGGCAGGAGTAATTTGGTAGCATTATATTTAAATATTCTATATCTAGAGAAGAATTTAGAGAATTCTGCTTCTAGAGTAGTGGTCTAGAGAAATTACAGTATGAGTACATTAAAATAAGATTTTTTTTGCAACATTATCAAATATTCAAGGAATATATTAAAGTAATAAAAATGCCTATAAGATCAGTTTTAAATTTAAATTGGCCTATCAACATATTGGAAAATTAAAAGTGATTTAGAAGAATGAAATAAATGCACACACACACTGAATTAGATACATATTTTTGATAAGCTGTTCCATGAGAACAAGCAAGCTGAAGATTAAGGATTCAGTTTTGGTAAAAGATAATACTGATGTTTGTGTTTACATCTGCATAGATATCTATATTTAAACAAAAAAGTTGGGGAAAATATACACATTTTTACATTTAATACACTTTAAAAGGGCACATGTGTGAATGATGTTTCTGGTAATTCCAGTTGCATATGTGAATAAGTACAGTGTTTTTATTATTATTTTCGGTTTTGGGGTACATGTGAAGAACATGTAAGATTGTTGCATAGGTAAACACATGGCATTGTGGTTTGCTGCCTTCCTTCCCATCACCTATATCTAGGATTTCTCCCCATGTTATCCTTCCCCAACTCCCCACCCCCTGCTGTCCCTCCCCTCGGTCCCCCTCCCCACAGACCCCAGTGTGTGATGCTCCCCTCCCTGTGTCCTTATGTTCTCATTGTTGAACACCCACCTATGAGTGAGAACATGCAGTGTTTGATTTTGTGTTCTTGTGTCAGTTTGCTGAGAATGATGGTTTCCAGATTCAACCATGTCCCTACAAAGGGCACGAACTCATCGTTCTTTATGGCTGCATAGTATTCCATGGTGTATATGGGCCACATTTTCCCTGTCCAGTCTATCATCGATGGGCATTTGGATTGGTTCCAAGTCTTTGCTATTGTAAATGGTGCTGCAGTGAACATTCATATGCATATGCCCTTTTAATAGAATGATTTATAATCCTTTGGGTATATACCCAGTAATGGGATTGCTGGGTCAAATGGAATTTCTATTTCTAGGTCCTTGAGGAATCGCCACACTGTCTTCCACAGTGGTTGAACTAGTTTACACTCCCACCAACAGTGTGAAAGTGTTCCTATTTCTCCACATCCTCTCCAGCATCCATTGTCTCCAGATTTTTTAGTGATCACCATTCTAACTGGTATGAGATGGTATCTCAATGTACTTTTGATTTGCACCTCTCTAATGACCAGTGATGATGAGCAATTTTTCATATGTTTGTTGGCCTCATATATGTCTTCTTTTGAAAGTGTCTGTTCATATCCTTCACCCACTTTTGAATGGGCTTGTTTTTTTCTTGTAAATCTGTTTTAGTTCGTTGTAGATTCTGCATATGAGCCCTTTGTTAGATGGGTAGGTTGCAAAAATTTTTTCCCATTCTGTTGGTTGCCTATTCACTCTAATGACTGTTTCTTTTGCTGTGCAGAAGCTGTGGAGTTTGATTAGGTCCCATTTGTCTATTTTGGCTTTTGTTGCCAATGTTTTTGGTGTTTTAGTCATGAAGTCCTTGCTGATGCCTATGTCCTGAATGGTTTTGCCTAGATTTTCTTCTAGGGTTTTTATGATGTTAGGTCGTATGTTTAAGTCTTTAATCCATCTGGAGTTAATTTTAGTGTAAGGTGTCAGGAAGGGGTCCAGTTTTTGCTTTTTGCACATGACTAGCCAGTTTTCCCAACACCATTTATTAAACAGAGAATCCTTTCCCCATTGCTTGTTTTTGTGAGGTTTATCAAAGATCAGATGGTTGTAAATGTGTAGCGTTGCCTCCGAGGCCTCTGTTCTGTTCCATTGGTCTATGTCCCTTCTTGTTACCAGTACCATGCTGTTTTGATTACGGTAGCCTTGTAGTATAGTTTGAAGTCAGGTAGTGTGATACCTCCTGCTTTGTTCTTTTTGCTTAGAATTGACTTGGCTGTGTGGCTCTCTTTTGGTTCCATATGAAGTTTAAGGTGGTTTTTTCCAGTTCTGTGAAGAAGGTCATTGGTAGCTTGATGGGGATAGCATTGAATCTGTAAATTACTTCTGGCAGTATGGCCATTTTCACAATATTGATTCTTCCTAACCATGAGCATGGAATGTTTCTCCATCTGTGTCCTCTCTTGTTTCATTGAGCAGTGGTTTGTAGTTCTCTTGAGGAGGTCCTTTACATTCTTTGTTAGTTGTATTCCTAGATATTTTATTCTCTATGTAGCAATTGTGAATGGCAGTTCGTTCTTGATTGACTCTCTTTAAGTCTGTTATTGGTGTATAGGAATGCTTGTGATTTTTGCACATTGATTTTGTATCCTGAGACTTTGCTGAATTTGCTTATCAGTTTCAGGAGGTTTTGGGCTGAGACTATGGGGTCTTCTAAATATACAATCATATCATCTGCAAATAGAGACTATTCAACTTCCCCCTTTCCCAATTTAATACACTTTATTTCTTTTTCTTGCTTGATTGCTCTGGCTAGAACTTCCAATACTATATTGAATAGGAGTGGTGAGACAGGGCATCCTTGTCTGGTGCCAGATTTCAAAGGGAATGCTTCCAGTTTTTGCCCATTCAGTATGATATTGGCTGTGGGTTTCTCATACATAGCTTTTATTATTTTGAGATATGTTCCATCAATACCTAGTTTATTCAGTACAGTGTTATTTTATTGAAAGGATGTGTTCATTACACCCTCGTACATACACTGTACAATGTAAAGTCATATGAATATGAATGTTTCTTAAAGTCATAGTATTTGTTTGCATCAAGGTAATGTTATTTCACCAAAAGAATGTGTTCACTGCCCTATTACATTCAATAAACTTTTGTGTTAGTCTGTTCTCATGTTGCTATAAAGAAATACCTGAGACGAGTAGTTTATAAAGAAATGAGATTTAATTGATTCACAGTTCCACAGGGTCTACAGGAGGCATGGATCAGAGGTGAAGGGGAAGCAAGCACAGCTTCACATAGAACAGGAGAGAGAGAGAGAGAGAGAGAGAGAGAAGGGGAAAGTGCTATATACATTTAAACAACTAGCTCTTGTGAGAGCTTACCCATTGTCATAAAACTTCAAGGGGGATATCTGCCCACATGATCCAGTCACCTCCCACGAGGTCCCTTCCCCAACATTGGGAATTCCAATTCAACATGAGATTTGGGTGAGGTCGTAGAATTAAATCATATCATTTTGACCCTGGCCCCTCCCAAATCTCACATCCTTCTCCTATTTGAAAACAAATTCATGTTTTTGCAACAGTCTCCCAAAGCCTTAACTGATTACAGCATTAATTCAAACATCCAAGTTCAAAGTCTCAGGTTGGAGTGCAGTGGTGTAATCTTGGGTCACTGCCAACTTTACCTCCTGGGCTCAAGTGATTCTCAGGCCTCAGCCTCCCAAGTAGCTGGGATTGCAGACATGCGTCACCAAACCCAGATAATTTTTTCTATTTTTAGTAGAGACGAGGTTTCACTGTGTTGGCCATGCTGGTCTCGAACTCCTGACCTTAAGTGATCAGCCCACTTTCAGCCTCCCATAATGCTGGATTTACAGCTGTGAGCCACCGCACCTGACCCAATTTTAATCCTTATCATGTAGACATCTAATTTTCCTAACACCATTTACTGAACAGACTATCTTTTCCCCATCTGTGGCTACTTTCTCAAAAAACAGTTGACCATACATGTGTGAGTTTGTTCCTACACTCTTTATTTGATTCCATTAATCTGTACATTTGCTTTTATTCCAGGACAAGTCTTTTAGTTAGTATACCTTTGTAATATGTTTTAAGTCATAGAGTATAGAGTGTGATACTTTAAACTTTGATCTTCTTTCTTAAAATTGCTTTGTCTATTCAGGATCTTTTGTAGTTCCTTATGAATTTTAGATTTTTTTTCTATTTAAAAAACATCATTGGGATTTTTGTAGGGATTGTAATAAATCTGCAGGTAGCTTTCAGTAGTATTGACATTCTGCCAATATTTTTCCAATCTTTTAACATGAGATGTGTTTCTATTTATTTGTATCTTTTAAAATTTTACAGTGTTTTGTAGTTTTTAGTGTGCATGTCTTTTACCACCTTGGTTGAGTTTGTTCCTAAGTGTTTTATTCATTTTAATGCTTTTGTTAATAGAATCACTTTCTCTAATTCTTATCAATTAGGCTATGGTTAATGAATACAAAAACTACTGATTTTTGTACATTCATTTAGTGTTTTGCAACTTCGTTAAAGTTTTTTATTTGTTCTTCCTTTTTTGGTAGAGTTTTCACGGTTCTCTGCATATAAGATCATGTCATCTGCACATAAAGATAGTTTGACTTCTTCCTTTCTAATTTATATGCCTTTAATTTTATTTTTCTTCTTTAATTGCTCTAGCTAGCACCTTCAATACTATGTTAGTAAGAGAGGTGAGAGTGAGAATTTTTGCCTTGCTCCAGTCTATAGAGAAAAAGTGTTCAGCTTTTCACTACTGAGTATAATCTAAGTTGTAAGCTAGTTGTAAGCTTATCATATATGGCCTTTATTTTGTTGTGATAAGTTCCTTCTATACCTAAATTGTTGAGAGTGTTTTTATTATTAAGTGTGGTCATATGTTGTCAAATGCTTTTTCTGTACCTATTGAAATGATTATGTGATTTCTTTTGTACTTTATTCTATTAATGTGGTATATCACATTGATTGACTTCCATATGTAAAACCATGCTTGCATTTAAAGGGTAAATCCTACTTGGTCATGATGTATGATTCTTTTATTTTCACATTGTATTCAGCTTGACAGTGTTTTGCTGAAAATTTTTGCATCTATGTTGATCAGAGATATTGGCCTGTCATTTTCTTTTCTTGTGGTATCTTTGTCTAGCTTTGGTATCAGAGTGATACTGACCTCATAAAAGGAGTTTGGATGTATTCCCTCTTTGTATGTGATTTTGGAAGAGTTTAAAAATTTTGGTATTAATTATTATTTAAATGTTTGATGAATTCAGCAGTGAAACCATCTAGTTCTGGGCTTTTCTTTTTTATCTTTATTACTCCTTCACTCACTTTACTTATTATTGTTCATTACTGTTTTTATTTCTTTTTGATTTAGTCTTGGTAAGTTGTATGTTTCTAGAAATTTATTCATTTTTTCTAGGTTGTCCAATTCATTCATGTAGCCCTTTATGATCCTTTGTATTTCTATTGTTAAGTCCCTTCTTTCATATCTAATTTTATGTGACTCTTTCCCTTTTGTCTTAGTCTAGCTAACATTCTGTCAATGCAATTTTTTGTATCTTTTTGAAAAGTAAACTTATGCTGATTTTTCTATTATGTTTCTAGTCACTACTTCATTTATTTCTATCTAATATTTATTATTTCATTATTTCTAATGACTTTAGGTTGAGTCTGTTCTTCTTTTTCTACTCATCTGAAATGTAGTTAGGTTATTTATTTGAACTCTCTCTCCTTTTCAAGGTAGGCATTCATTACTATAAACTTGGCTCTTAGCACTTCTTTTGCTGCATCCAATATGTTTGGTACATTGTGTATTCATTTTGTTTGTTTCAACATGTTTTCTAACTTTCCTTTCATTTCTTCTTTGACCCAATAGTTGTTTAAAAGTTTGTTGTATAGTTCTTTGAATATGTGAATTTTCCCGTTTTCTTTCTATTATTAAATTTTAGTTTAATTCCATTATGATCAGAAAAGATACTGGTAATAATTTCAGTCTTCTAAATTATAAAGACTTGTTTTGTGATAGCATGTGATCTATCCTGGATGATACTCTGAATGCACTTGATTAGAATGAGTAGTCTGCTGCTGCTGAGTGGAATGGTCTGTTAGATCCATTTGGTCTAGATATTCAACTCAGCAGTGTATCGAATTCTGTTTAAATGATCTGTCTATACAGAGAATGTATTGAAGTCTTCTACTATTATTGTATTTTTGTCTATTTCTACCTTCAGTTTGTCAGTGTTTACTTTATATATTTAGGTGTTTTGATGTTGGGTGCATATATATTTAAAATTGTTATGTGTTTTTGTTGAATTGATCCTTTTATTATGTTAAGTCCTTCTTTGTCTCTTGTAACAGTTTTTGACTTAATTTCTATTTTATCTAATGTAAGTATAGCCATCCCTGTTCTCTTTTGGTTGCCATTTGCATGGAATATCTTTCTGTACCTTCTCACTTTTAGACAAAGTTTGTCCTTAAATGTAAGGTGACACTTCTAGACAGCATATAATTGAGTCATTTTTTAAATCTATTCGTTCACTCCAGGTCTTTTGATTGATTAATTTAGTCCATTTACATTTAAAGTAATTATTGATAGGTAAGAATTTACTATTGATGTTTTGTTGTTTTCTGTCTGTTTTGTAGGGTTTTTTTTTTTTTCCTCTTTTGTTATCTTTCTTTGTGGTTTGATTTTTTTTTTTTGTAGTGGCACTCTTTTACTCTCTATTCTTCATCTTTTGTATATCCATTGTACATTTTTGTGTTTGTGTTTATGTGTGGTTACCATGGGGGCTCAGATCGAACATGTTATATCAGCCTATTTTAATGTGGTAGCAACTTAATTTCAGTTGCATACAGAAATTCTACACTTACTCCCCAGCACATTTAGTGTAATTTATATCATACTGTATTTGTTTCTATATTGATACCATCAAAATATTTTTATAGTTATAGTTATTCTTACCACTTTTGTCATTTAATTTGTACACTAGTATTAAATGTGACTTTCATGCCACCTCTATAGCATAACAATATTTTGTGGTCTGTGTTTACAGTTACTCTTTAAAAATGAGATTTATATCTTCACATGCTTTCATGTTGTTTAGCATCTTTTCATTTTAACTTGAATAATCCCCTTTAGCACATCACAGCTGAGGGAAGGGAAAAGAAACAAACAAAAACAATCACTACCCCTTATGAAGGGGCAGGGCTATGTTTTGGGGGCAGTAGCTGGACAGGAATACTCATGACAATTGCTCTCCCAAGAACCCAGAGCCAAAAGAAAGTCTGTCTGAGGTTGAGGCTTCATCAGAATATTAGAGAATTCCATCTCTCTATCTACCTGTCATCTATCTATCTATCTATCTATCTATCTATCTATCTATCATCTATTTCCCTCCTCCTCATTCCTTGCTGTCACCAAGCTAATATCTTTAGAGCAAAAATAAGAGCACAATATATCTGGGACAACAAGAGAGAGATTCTTTCTGGGGCATTGTATAAAGGGCAGAATCAAATAAGTGGAGAGTAGTCATTGAGAAAATGATCTCTGGCAAGCTACTAACCACAGTAAAAACTAAATACCACTAGAGGAGTTTAAAACCTATGGTCAACCGGGGAACAAACCCCAAACCAGTACTACTTCTGGCTTGATTATAACAAACCTCATATTAAAGCCCTAGGAGAAGAAAAGGGCACATCACCAAGCATTATAATATATGCTTTGTGAAAACAATCTGAATTTTTTTTCAGTTGAATGGATAAACAAAATGTGGTATACGCACACACACACACACTCTGAATATTATTCTGCCTTAAAAATAAAGGAAATTCTGCTTCATGCTATAACATGGATGAAAGCATTATACTAAGTGAAATAAGCCAGATACAAAAATAAAACCATTATGTAATCCAACCAGTAAGAGCTACCTAGAATCAGCAAATTCATAGAGACAGAAAGTAGAATAGAGGGCACCAGGTGGTGGGGAAGGGGAGAATGGGGAGTTATTGTATAGAGTTTGAGTTTGGGATGATGAAAAGTTTCTAGAGATGGTTGTTGGCATTGGTTGCACAACAATTTGAATATGTTTAATGTCTCTGAACTGTATACTTAAAATGGCTTAAATGTAAAAGTTAATGTTATGTATATATTATCATAATAAAAAGCTATATTTGCATTGTAATATACTGTTCTGCCCAAGAAGTTTGATTTTCAGAAGGAAATAAATAAGATATACCAAAAAATGATGAAAAACTATATTGCAAAGAGACAAAGCAGTTATCACCACCAGACTCAGATACAAAACAGCTTTTGGCATATCAGTCTAGGAATTCGACTTAACTATAATTAATCTGCTAAAGATTCTAACAGATAAGTCAGAAAATATGCATGATCAGTTGAGTAATTTCAGTAGAAAAAAGTAAAACTAAGAAGAATCTAGAAGTGCTAACAATAAAAAAATATACGGCATGAAGATGAATAGTTCCTATTCATCTTAATAGTTCCTATTCATCTTAATAGTTCTTCTATTATTCATCTTAATAGTTCTATTATTAATACTTAATACTTCTATTATTACTTAATACTTCTATTATTCATCTTAATACTTCTATTATTCATCTTAATACTTCATCTTAAGATGAATATTATTCATCTTAATACTTCTATTATTCATCTTAATAGTTCCTATTCATCTTAATAGCCTATTAAGGCTGATAGGCACATCAGTAGATTCAGAGAGATTCAGTGAAGTTGAAGATAAAAGTAACTACAAACTGAAGCACACATGTAGAAAAGAAAAACAGTAAGAACAGAATATGCAAGAGATATGGTTCAATATTAATCATCTAATATATATGTATATAAATCTAATATATATATAATTAATCTATATATTATATATATCTTATAGATAGATAGATACAATAGATATGATATATATATAATTGGAATCCCGTAAATGATAATGAGACAAAAGAAATATTTAAGTAAGCAATAGTAGAGAAATTTCCAAAATGAATGATAGATACCAAACCTCAAATCCAAAAAGCTAATATTTTCTGTAAACCTACCATTTTCTCTCATCTCTTCTATTCTCTGTGAGATTCAGCTTTGCTGCAATCCTGCCAAACATGTTAAAGATAGTTGCTGCTGGGGAGAGATCCAAGATGGCCGATTAGCAACAGCTCAGGAATGTAGCTCCCAGTGAAAGCGCAGAGAACGAGTGGACGCCGCACTTTCCGACGAATTTTTGTTGCCCACAGACCGGGAGATTCCAAGCAGAGGAGCCACATGGTCGCCAGCGCGACTCTTTTGGCCAGCGCGGCGCTTCCCGGTGCAGAGTATACGGGACGGTCAGGCTCGGCTGGTCCCATCCCCACAAGGAAAACAGCAATTGGAAGCACTGAGGACTGAGAGTTTCACAGCAAGCACAGCGAACCCAGGAAGGTCCGGCTCTGTGGGGAAGGGGCGTCCGCTAAAGGAAAACTAAGAATCAAAAAAACTTCATCACCGGGCGGAGAGAGATCCAAGATGGCCGCATAGCCGCAGCTCAGGATTGTAGCTCCCAGTGAAAGCACAGAGAGCAAGTGGATGATGCAATTGCAGACAAATTTTTGATGCCCACAGACTGGGAGATTCCCGGCGAAGGAGCCACATGGGTCACCAGCGCGACTCTTTTGGCTGGCGCGGCGCTTCTCGGTGCAGAGTGTACGGGACTGGATACCCTTTTAGTCGGGCTCGGCTGGTCCTATCCCCACAAGGAGAAGAGCAATTGGAAGCACTGAGGACTGAGAACAAGCACAGCTGAACCCGGGAAGGCTCAGCTCTGTGGGGAAGGGGCGCCCCCCGAAGGAAAACTAAGAAACAGAAAAAACTTTATCACCAACAAGCCAGACGGCCACTCAGAGACCCAGTCTGAAAGTCGGCAATTACAAAGACGACAGGTGGATAAATCCACAAAAATGGGAAGAAATCAGTGCAAAAAGGCTGAGAACACCCGAAATAAGAATGCCTCTCCTCCTACAGGGGATCGCAGCTCCTCATCAGCAAGAGAACAAGGCTTGATGGAGGATGAGTGTGATGAACTCACAAATCAGGCTTCAGAAGGTGGATAATAAGAAACTTCTGTGAGCTAAAAGAACATGTTCTAACCCAATGCAAAGAAACTAAGAAACTTGAAAGAAGATTTAATGAAATGTTAACGAGAATGGACAACCTAGAGAACATAAGTGAATTGATGGAGCTGAAAAACACAACACGAGAACTTCGCGAAGCATGCACAAGTTTCAACAGCCGAATTGACCAAGCAGAAGAAAGGATATCAGAGGTTGAAGATCAACTCAATGAAATAAAACGAGAAGGCCAGATGACTGAAAAAAGGGTAGAAAGGAATGAACAAAGTCTCCAAGAAATATGGGACTATGTGAAAAGACCTAATCTATGTTTGATAGGTGTACCTGAATGTGATGAAGAGAATGAATCCAAGCTGGAAAATACTCTTCAGGATATTATCCAGGAAAACTTCTCCCACCTAGTAAGGCAGGCCAATATTCAAGTCCAGGAAATACAGAGAACACCACAAAGATATTCCTCAAGAAGAGCAACCCCAAGGCACATAATCGTCAGATTCACCAGGGTTGAAATGAAGGAGAAAATGCTAAGGGCAGCCAGAGAGAAGGTTCGGGTTACTCACAAAGGGAAGCCCATCAGACTCACAACAGATCTTTCAGTAGAAACCCTACAAGCCAGAAGAGAGTGGGGGCCAACATTCAACATCCTTAAAGAAAAGAACTTTCAACCTAGAATTTCATATCCAGCCAAACTAAGCTTCATAAGCGAAGGAAAAATAAAATTTTTTGCGAACAAACAAGTACTCAGAGATTACATCACCACCAGGCCTGCTTTACAAGAGCTTCTGAAAGAAGCACTA
>PVKP010032193.1:0-26192 GCA_004027715.1 Plecturocebus donacophilus | reverse complement strand
CTAATTTTTGTATTTTTAGTAGAGATGGGATTTCACCATGTTGGCCAGGATGGTCTCAAATTGCTGACCTCAAATGATCCACCCACCTCAGCCTCCCAAAGTGCTGGCATTACAAGCATGAGCCACTGCAGCCGGCTAAGTTTCCGTCTTTTTGCTTTCATTGCCCATCTCTTCTTGCATGTTGTCTGCTTTTTCTATGAGAGTCCTTAGCTTACCAATCAGTTGTTTTAAGTTCCCAGTCTGATATTTCACAAATCTCTGCTGTATCTGAGTCTGCTTCTGATACTGGATTTGTTTCTTCAAGCTGTATTTTTTGCTTTTTAGCATGCCTTTAACATTTTTTTGAAAGTTAGACATTATTTATTAGGTAAAAGGAGCTGAGGTAAATAAGCCTTTAGTGTGAGATTTTATGTTGATCTGGCTAAGAGTCAGGCTGGGTTTACTGCTTGCTATAGCTAAAATTTCCTGTAGTGTCCTCGTTTTTGTCTGTCTGTATATCTGTGAGTTTGCTGAGAGACTCCTTAAATAGAGTCTGAGCTTTGGAGTTCTTTCAGCTGTAATCCCTCATTATTACACATGAGCCCTGTTGATATGATGGTAAGGTTGGGGATGTGGGGAAGCAGTCTATATACCTATGATTAGATCTTAGTCTTTGAGTGGACCTGTGCTCTTGTTCTGTAACATTTATAAATGCATCTTGGCTTTTTTTTTTTTTCTGGTTAGGTGAGGCAGGAAGGCTAGTGGAGGCTACAGGGTGTTCCTCACCTTTGAAGTTAGCTGGGCTCCAGTAAAATTGTTTCTTTCCATTGAGGATAGGCCTTCACTAATGAGAATGTAATGCTCTGGGTGTATTTCAAAATTGTTACTTTCCCCCTCCCTAAACTGACAGATTGTGGGTATTTCCCTGTCCCCATCTTTACCCTGAGAACCTACTGGGGCTCTTGGAGGTAAAACTCATGACAGTATGGGGTCCTCCTGAGGGTGGGCACCAGAAATTTTTAATCTCTCAAGCTAGTCCAAGCTCAGGCTCCAGTAATTAGTCAACTACATTTTGAATGTGCCTACCAGGTTCCAGCTATAGCTGCTACCTTAAGTCTGATTCTCTGTATTCTCCTATCTCTCCAGTGTTGAGTGACAGTTTGACAATTTGCCCTGTGACCTCAGATCTCTGATGTATCTCAGAAAAGTTGTTTACTTGTAGTTTGTTCAGCTGTTTTCTTTTTCTAGAGACCAGATATCTTCTCCTTGTTTATTTATTTATTTTTTTAATAGCTGAATAGTTCTAATATATGAGTGTACCATAATCTATTTAATCAATCTCTTATTAATACACAATTAGAAAATAATCCCCAATAAATTCCATTTTTTCCTATTATGAATAATCCCCAAATCTAGTACACTGTATGTGGGAGCCAGTTCACTGGTAGAATAAATTCCAAGAACTGCAATCACTTGGACAAAAAGTATAATTTGTACAGATATTGCAAAACTACCCTCCATATGGAACTGTACTAGTTGGTCCTTCTACGAACAGTATATGAGAGGGTATGTTTTCTCAAAGACTCAGCAAAAGTGTATATTAATAAATATTTGGATTTTTGTGATTGTGTTATTATAAAGGATACTATCTCATTTTACTTTTAATTTGTAGTTATCTCATGATGTTAGGTTTGTATTCCATTTTATGTTGCTGCACCAAAATTACCATAATCTTAGAGATTTAAAACAGACATTTATTATATCTCAGTTTCTGTGGCTCCAGAGTTGAGGCATAGCTTAACTGGGTTCTCTTTAAGGCTGCAATCATCAGTGTGTCAGTGAGGACTGAATTTTTATCTGGAGACTCACCTGGAGAAGAGTCTATTTCCACTGTCACTCAGTTTGTTGGCAGAAATACATTTTTTGCCATTGTCGGTTTGAAGGCTCTGGCTTCTTTTTGGCTCTTGGCTATCAGCTGGTAGCTACTTTCTAGGCTGCCCTCAGTTCCTTACTACATGGGCCTTCCAACAGACTGTCTTATTAATTCTGCAATGTAGAAAGTCTCTGCAGAAACCTACAGAATGAGAGAAAATATTTACATACTACACATCTGACCGAGGTCTAATACCCAGAATCTATATGAAACTTAAGCCAACAAGCAAAAAAAAAAAAACCAACTCCATTAAAAAGTGGGCAAAGGACATGAACAGACACTTTTCAAAAGAAGACATACATGCAGCCAACAAGCATATTAAAAAATGCTCAATATCAATAATCGTCAGAGAAATGCAAATCAAAACCACAGTGAGATGCAATCTCACACTAGTCAGAATGGCTATTATTAAAATGTCAAAAAAGATAACAGATGCTGGTGCAGTTGTGGAGAAAAGGAAATGCTTATACACCACTGGTGGGAATGTAAATTAGTTTAGCCCTTGTGGAAAGCAGTTTGACAATTTCTCAAAGAAATCAAAGTAGAATTACCATTCAATCCCACAATCCCTTTATCAGTATACAGCCAAAGGAATATGAAGTGTTTTACTACAAAGACACAGGTATTTGCATGTTCATTGCAGTATTATTCACAATACCAAAGACATGGAATCAACCTAAATGCCCATCGATGGTAGACAGAACAAAGAAAATGTGGCACATACACACCATGGAATACTACACAGCCATTAAAAGAATAAAATCATGTCCTTTGAAGCAACATGGATGTAGCTGGAGGCCATTATCCTGAGTGAACTAACACAGGAATAGAAAGCCAAATACGACATGTTCACACTTATAAGTGAGAGCCTAAACATTGAGTACATGTGGACACAAGGGAACAACAGACACTGTGCCTACTTAAGGATGGAGTGGGAGGATGAGGGTCAAAAAACTACCTGTTGGGTCCTATACATATTACTTGGGGGGCAAAATAATTTATACACCAAACTCCTGTGACGTGCAGTTTACTAAATAGTAAACCTACACATGTACCCCTGCACATGTACCCCTTAACTTAATAAAAATTAAAGAAAAGGAAGAAGCATTTGCAGACTGTACTAATAAGATGGAGGCTCATGTAATGTAATGATGTGTGGAGGTGACATCCCATCACCTGTGCCATATTCAGTTAGTTAAAGCAAGTCACAGGTTCCACCCACACACAAGGGGTGGGAACTTCACAGGAGTACTTCACAGGGAACTTCATCAGGAGGCACGGATAGTGAGGCAATCTGCCATAGTCTGTTTGCTGCATGTTAAATATCTTTTTTAAAAAAATCTTTTCATGTGATCTAGAGCCATGTTTGTTTCCTTCTATGTAAACTCTGCTTATATCACTTTTCCATTTCTATGTTGAGATATTAGTCTTTATAATATTCATTCGTAGGTGCTCTTTATATATTAAGGCATTAAGCCTGTGTCTGTGGTTTGAATTTCAATATTTATTCCCAATTTGATGTTTGTAAAAGTTTGATTTTTTTCTCACACAGAAGAAATTTTTTAAAAGTTTTAAAATTCTAGCAAAGTTTACATTTATGACTTGGATTAGAGTAGTAGTTAGAAAGCCCTTATTTCATCTAGGTTTATAAATAAATTTTTATATTTTTTTTCTAGTACTTAAATGATGAATTACTTTTTTTAAATTAATTTTAAGTCCATTTGGAACTTCCCTTGCTGTATGGTGTAAACTATGGTTTCAGCTTTATTTTTGTCAAGATTTCTATGCTCAGAGTTATTTAAACTTCATTTATAGAAGACTCAAGCTTTTCTCCAACTTATTTTAATTACTTTCTTTATTATTCTTTATTACTTTCTTTATTATTCACTAATTCTCATATGTATTTGGGCCTCTTCTATAGGGTTTTTATACTAATTTATTGGTCTTTCTGTTTATTCTAGCAGCTGTATTATTCTGTTTTAAATATAAATTGTTTACATTTTAACATAATAAGGATACACTACTCTCATTGTTCTTTAAAGAGACCTCCCCACCCACACAAAGTTTTCCCAGCTATGATTTCTCTTTGTTTTTTCCTAGGATGATTAGAGTGAGAATATCTATTTGTAACTATCCTTACAAAAAAACTTATATTTTTATTGGGATTATATTACATTTATAAATGAATTTAAGAATAGTAATCTTTATGTTGTTGAGTATTTTATTAACTAATATAAATACAGTTTTAATTTATTCTAGCATTATTTCATGCTGCTCAGTTCTGTTTTAAAGTTTTCTTGTTTGGTGTCTAATATTTGTAATTGATTTCATTCAAGTATTTTATCTATGTTGTGCTTATGTAAATAAGTTCTTTCTTTCATCATGTCTTTTAATTGGTCATTGTGTGTTTATATATTTATACATATAGGCTATGATTTCTGTTACTGAATCCTGTTACTTTACTAAACTATTTTATTTATTTATTTATTTTTGTAGCCATTTTACTTAATTCTCTTTTCCAGATACACAAATGTTATCTGCAAAAAGTGATAGGTTTACCTCAGTTCTAATTTTCATACCTTTATTTTCTTTCTCTTTTCTAATTATGTTGCCCAGCATTTCTAATAATATCTTAAAGATAGTGTGATGATAGTGCATGTTTGTCCTTTTACTCTAAATCCATGCTGTTGGGGAACATTTGGGAATGCATGAGGTATATTTTGTTTCTACAATAATTGGGGAACTTTGCTCCTGGAATTTAGTGGATGAGTGACCCATGAGTCCAGTGCCAATAGAGCCTTTGCTGAGCAAAATGAGTCTAGTATTTTTCCAATAACCATTGGCTCAAGATAAAATATAGTTTATTCCTGTTGTATTAAATGTTTTTGTGAAGAATGATTGAATTCTGTCAAATGCCTTTTTAGCACTTGTGGATAATTATAAAATTTTAATGCTTTTATCTCTATTAATGTGATAGATCATATTATGATATGATATCCTATGTTAATAGATATCATTAATATTAATGATATCATAATATTGAAATAGATACCATAATATTAATGAAAATCTCTTGTATTCTCAGAACAAACCCCACTTGGTCTACAGCATTTTTTTTTTTTAGACAGTGTCTCACTCTGTCACCAGGCTGGAGTGCAGTGGCACAGTCTCAGATCACTGCAACCTCCACCTCCCTGATTCAAGCAATTCTCTTGCCTCAGCCTCCCAAGTAGCTGAGATCACAGGTGCATGCCACCATGCCTGGCTAATTTTTGTATTTTTAGTAGAGACAGAGTTTCACCATGTTGTCCAGGATAGTCTTGATCTCTTGACTTCATGATCTGCCCTTCAGCCTCCCGAAGTGCTGGGATTACAGGTGTGAGCCACCGTGCCGGGCCAATTACTGCATTGTTTTTTAATATGATGTTAGATTATGTTTGTTAATATTTATTTGAAATGCTGGCATCAGTACTCACAAGGGAGATTGGCCTACCATTTTCTTTCTTGTTTGTTTGGGTGTATGTGCTTGTGTGTCTGTGTCTGTAGGTGCACATGCTCAAATTTGTTAGGCTTTAGTTTCATTTCAAGTAGAATTGAAATTATTTGCTTTTTAAGATTTGAAAGAATTCCCCCGTGAAATCATCTGGTCATGTGGTTTGGGATGAGATGGTGATAGTGGTTACAGAGAAACAACTTCCTCTGTGTCTTATTTGGAAATCATACTGTTTACATGTTTCTATCCTTTCTGAAGTCTGCTTTGATAAAATATATTGTTAAGGAGTGTTACCCACTTCATCAATGATTTCAAATTTATTGACATTGATTTATGCAAAATTCTTTTTTTCGGTTTATTTTTATTTATTATTTTTATTTATTTATTTATATATTTTATTGCACTTTAGGTTCTGGGGTACATGTGCAGAAACATGCAGGATTATTGCATAGATATATATATGGCAATGTGGTTTGCTGCCTCCATCCCCCCACCACCTATATCTGGCATTTCTCCCCATGTTCTCCCTCCCCAACTCCCTATCCCCCATTGTCCCTCCCCTATTCCCCCCCAACAGACCCCAGTGTGTGATGCTCCCCTCCCTGTGCCCATGTGTTCTCTTTGTTCAACACCTGCCTATAAGTGAGAACATGCAGTGTCTGATTTTCTGTTCTTGTGTCAGTTTGCTGAGAATGATGGTTTCCAGATTCATCCATGTCCCTGCAAAGGAAATGTATTTATCCTTTTTTATGGCTGCATAGTATTCCATGGTGTATATGTACCACATTTTCCTTGTCCAGTCTATCATTGATAGGCATTTGGGTTGGTTCCAGGTCTTTGCTATTGTAAACAGTGCTGCAATGTACATACATGTGCATGTGTCTTTATGATAGAATGATTTATAATCCTTGGGATATTTACCCAGTAATGCAATTGCTAGGTCAAATGGAATTTCTATTTCTAGGTCCTTAAGGAATCACCACACTGTCTTCCACAATGGTTGAACTAATTTACATTCCCACCAACAGTGTAAAAGTGTTTCTATTCCTCCACATCCTCTCCAGCATCTGTTGTCTCCTGATTTTTTAATGATCGCCATTCTAACTGGCATGAAATGGTATCTTGATGTGGTTTTGATTTGCGTATCTCTAATAATCAGTGATGATGAGCATTTTTTCATATGTTTGTTGGCCTTATAAATGTCATCTTTTAAAGTGTCTGTTCATATCCTTCACCCACTTTTGAATGGGTTTGTTTTTTTTCTTGTAAATCTGTTGTAGTTCTTTGTAGATTGGATATTAGCCCTTTGTCAGATGGGTAGATTGCAAAAATGTTTTCCCATTCTGTCGGTTGCCAGTTCACTCTAATCATTGTTTCTCTTGCTGTGTAGAAGCTCTGGAGTTTAATTAGATCTCATTTGTCTATTTTGGCTTTTGTTGCCAGCGCTTTTGGTGTTTTAGTCATGAAATCCTTGCCTATGCTTATGTCCTGAATGGTTTTGCCTAGGTTTTCTTCTAGAGTTTTTATGGTGTTAGGTTTTATGTTTAAATCTTTCATCCATCTGGAGTTAATTTTAACGTAAAGTGTCAGGTAGGGGTCCAGTTTCTGTTTTCTGCACACTGCTAGCCAGTTTTCCCAACATCATTTATTAAACAGGGGATCCTTTCCCCTTTGCTTGTTTTTGTCAGGTTTGTCAAAGATCGTGTGGTTGTAGATGTGTGGCATTGCCTCCAAGGCTTCTGTTCTGTTCCATTGGTCTATATCTCTGTTTTGGTACCAGTACCATGCTGTTTTGATTACTGTAGACTCGTAGCATGGTTTGAAGTTAGGTGACGTGATACTTCCAGCTTTGTTCTTTTTGCTTAGAATTGACTTGGCTATGCAGGCTCTCTTTTGGTTCCATATGAAGTTTAAGGTGGCTTTTCCCACTTCTGTGAAGAGGGTCATAGGTAGCTTGATGGGGATAGCATTAAATCTATAAATTACTTTGGTCAGTATGATCATTTTCACAATATTGATTCTTCCTAAGTATGAGCATGGAATGTTTTTCCATCTGTTTTTGTCCTCTCTTATTTCCTTGAGCAGTAGTTTGTAGTTCTCCTTGAAGAGGTCCTTCACATCCTTTGTTAGTTGTACTCAGGTATTTTATTCTCTTTGTAGTAGTTGTGAATGGCAGTTCATTTTTGATTTGGCTCTCTTTAAGTCTGTTATTGGTGTATAGGAATGCTTGTGATTTCTGCACATTGATTTTGTATCCTGAGACTTTGCTGAAGTTGCTTATCAGTTTCAGGAGATTATGGGCTGAGACGATGGAGTCTTCTAAATATACAATCATGTTGTCTGCAAATAGAGACAATTTGACTTCCTCCTTTCCTAATTGAATATTCTTTATTTCTTTTTCTTGCCTGATTGCTCTGGCTCGAAATTCCAATACTATATTGAATAAGAGTGGTGAGAGGGCATCCTTGTCTACTGCTGGATTTCAAAGGGAATGCTTCCAGTTTTTGCCCATTCAGTATGATATTTGATGTGGGTTTGTTATAAATAGCTTTTATTATTTTGAGATATGCTCCTTTGATACCTAGTTTTTTGAGAGCTTTTAGCATAAAGGGCTGTTGAATTTTGTCAAAGGCCTTCTCCGCATCAATTGAGATAATCATGTGGTTTTTATCTTTGGTTCTGTTTATGTGGTGAATTATGTTTATAGGCTTGCATATGTTGAACCAGCCCTTGCATCCCTGGAATGAAGCCTACTTGATGGTGATGGATAAGCTTTTTGATGTGCTGTTGCAACAGTTTGCCAGTATTTTATTGAAAATTTTTGCATCTATGTTCATCATGGATATTGGCCTGAAGTTTTCTTTTTTTGTTGAGTCTCTGCTGGGTTTTGGGAACAGGATGATGTTGATCTCATAAAATGATTTGGGAAGGATTCCCTCTTTTTGGATTATTCGGAATAGTTTCAGAAGGAGTGGTACCAGATCCTCTTTGTATGTCTGGTAGAATTTAGCTGTGAATCCATGTGAGATGGGTTTCCTGGATACAACACACTGATGTGTTTGATCTTTTATCCAATATGTTAGTCTGTGTCTTTTGATTCAGGAATTTAGCCCATTTACATTTAAGGTTAGTATTGTTATGTGGAAATTGATCCTGCCATTTTGATGCTAGTTAGTTGTTTTGCCCATTAGGTGATGCAGTTTCTTCATTCTGTCAATGCTCTTTACCATTTGGTATGTTTGGAGTGGCTGGTACTGGCTGTATCTTTCCACGTTTAGTGCTTCTTTCAGGAGCTCTTGTAAGGTATGCCTGGTGGTGATGAAATCTCTGAGCAATTGCTTGTTTGTAAAGGATTTATTTCTTCTTCGCTTATGAAGCTTAGTATGGCTTGATATGAAATTCTAGGTTGAAAGCTCTTTTCTTTAAGGATGTTGAATATTAGTCTCCACTCTCTTCTGGCTTGTAGGGTTTCTGCTGAGAGATCCGCTCTGAGTCTGATGGGCTTCCCTTTGTGGGTAACCGGACCTTTATCTCTGGCTGCACTTAGCATTATTTTCCTTAATTTCAACGCTGGTGAATCTGACAATTATGTGCCTTGGGGTTGCTCTTCTTGAGGAATATCTTTGTGGTGTTCTCTGTATTTCCTGGACTTGAATATTGGCCTTCCTTGCTAGGTTGGGGAAGTTCTCCTGGATAATATCCTGAAGAGTGTTTTCTAGCTTGGATTCATTCTCTCCCTCACATTCAGGTACACCTATCAAATGTAGGTTAGGTCTTTTCATGTAATCCCATATTTCCTGGAGGCTTTGTTCATTTCTTTTTACTCTTTTTTCTCTAATCTTGCCTTCTCATTTTATTTCATTGAGTTGATCTTCAATCTCTGATATCCTTTCTTCTGCCTGGTCAATTCAGCTAATGAAACTTGTGTATGCTTTGTGAAGTTCTTGTGTTGTGTTTTTCAGCTCCATCAATTCATTTATATTCTTCTTTAAGCTGTTTATTCTTGATAGCATTTCATCAAACCTTTTTTCATGGTTCTTAGTTTCTTTCCATTGGGTTAGAACATGTTCTTTTAGCTCAGAGAAGTTTATTACCCACTTTCTGAAGGCTGTTTCTGTCAATTCATCAGACTCATTCTCCATCCAGCTTTGTTCCCTTGCTGGTGAGGAGTTGTGATCCCTTGGAGGGGGAGAGGTATGATAATTTTTGACATATTTAAAAGTTAGTTAAAATCCATCAGGATAGAGGTAGAATCCATATTAGAATATAAAAATACAAATGAACTCCAACTGTATTACAAATGAGTAGGATAATCACAGTAAAAGGGATGGAGAAGAAAATTAACTTTGGAAATAATATTTTGATTGCTTACTATAAGGCTAAAAACAAAACTAATTTTACACAAATTTTGTACTCTAGCCTCTAAATTTGGTTCTTGTGGGGATATGGCAAGCAATTCTGAATCTACTTTATGTATATACTAGAATTGGACTACTGAATGTATTATAGATAATGAAAGCATATTTTTCACTTTTAGGGAACAAGTTACAATAAGGAAAGGAGGAAGGGAAAGGGAAAGCCTTGTGCTGTATTAGATTAGAATTATAAATATCAAAATGAACTTACAGTTGTGACTATAAACATACAGATACAGAAATAAATATAAATGTGTGTTTCCATAAGTTAGCATACATACATATCTTTCCTGACTCTGTCCAGTGAGAGGGGCTAGATACTCCAGTTGCACTGTGCACACCTGTCACTCAGTTTATGGCTTCTATATATCATCCTCCAACAGCAGGAACCAGAGCTCCTTTAAGAAATATGATAGTGTGCTGGGTATGTTGGGGGAAAATAGGGGAGGGACAGTGGGGAGTGGGGAGTTGCGGGGAGATAGCATGGGGAGAAATGCCAGATATAGGTGAAGGGGAGGAAGGCAACAAATTACACTGCCACGTGTGTACCTATGCAACAATATTGTGTGTTCTTCACATGTACCCCAAAACCTAAAATGCAATAAAAAAAAAAGAAATATGATAGTGGATTCTAGTGATGTGATAGGAAAAATATAAGGCGAGCCTGGATAATATTGTGGTTTCAGAAGTAGGGAAGTATTTAAGAAAGGATGAGGACATGTTTGAGAGGACATTGACAACACATTGAAGATCCTTCCCATGTCCAAAGCTGAAACAATTTGTACAAAAAAATTAGTAATGACAGATTGCATTACAACTTGTAGAAAAAAATAAATCATTTGTGAGTCCATACTTATATAAATATATGAGTGAATAAATAAGTCAACAAAATTGAAGAAATAAATAAATGGAGGAAAGAGACAGATCTTTCTTACAATGGCAGTCTATTGATAAACATAGAAGGAATGTCAGAACTAGAAAGCACCACTAACCAGGGACTACATGTTTTCTAATTATATTTTTTAGTATGTATTTTGAATCATTGTTTTATTTTCTTTTCCATGGACTCCAATTATGCAATTGCTATTATCTTATCCTTTCTTCTATACCTGTCCTTAATTATCAGTCATTTTTAACTCATTTTTATTTCTGTCTTTCTCACTGCTACATACTATTTCTCTTAACTGAAAGACATACAGTGTCCTTTCTCCCTTTTGCTCATTCAATATTGAACCGTTTTCATGTTTCTTATTTTACTTTATGTTTATTACTGAGCTCTCCCAGTTCTCTTTTAATCTCCAATCTCGCCTTTCAATTCCTGAGGCTCTGCATCTCTGCTTTGTAGTATTCCTTTAGATGCATAATTATATTCCTCATATTTTAAAATTCATAATATGATGTCTGTTCATATTTTCTATCTCCTCCATAGTAACACTTTCCTAGTGAGTGTTTTTTATCTATTGATGAGTTTTGCTGCTCTTCTCCATATTCTTTCTCATAGTATTTTTGCTTTCTTAAAAAATTCTTTATCACTACGTTATTTGGATTTTCTTTATACAGATATTTGCAGGAGATGCAGTGTTGGGGTGTGGCAGATAATCAGGGTAGTTTTCTTCTGCCATAAAGATAGGCTGTTGCCTGCAGAGATGGCCTGTTTCTATGACTGTCTGCACAGCTCTCTCTTCTCCCAAACTGATCCAGCTTTGCTCGCCTAAATTCTCACATGCGCTATTGCATACACCTTGTTTGCTCTTTGCGTGAGACCCTTACAATCGGATACCATATTTTTGTTGGTACAGTCTTTGAATTTCCACTAATGGGCCTTGTAAACATTCTCCATGCACTTCCTTTCATGTGGCTTCTGATCTCAACTACTTTTTGCAGCTACTTTTTGGAATCTGCAGATACAGCTTTCTTTTGGTTTCATTAAAAACAGAGTTTGTGGTGAGTTTTGCAATCTCCTTGTTGCCTTTTTTTTTTTTTAAAGACTTTTTTAGGAGAAAAAGAAAAACAATGGTTTACGTTGTTTTGTTTACTAGAATTATTATTTTTTTTGTAGAACTATTTCTCAAAGTTTAACACAGAGGTTTTTAAAATAAGTTGTTAGTTGTACATTACCTTGAACAAATGACTAAACTCTTGTGAGCTTCAGTTCCTTCATCTTTAAAATGAGGATAATATTAGTACTTTTGCCTAATGTGGTGGTGAGGACTGAATGAAATAACATATATGAAGTGTTTAATAGGATGCTTGACACATAATAAGTAATCAATAATTATAGCTAATGAGATAAGCTGACCAAGAATACGTTTCTATTTGGGATTTGGCATCACTATTCGAGAAGTCTGGGTCTTGGTAGGTTTGACTTAATTTCTCAAGATTTACAGTGCTGAATTTTTAACATTTATTTATGCCTATAGTGAAAGAAAAAAACCCAACAAATCACGTGTTAGCACATTTTCTGAGTGTGGTATACTTGCCAAATGTCAGCCTGGATATGGCCGGTCATGGTGGCTCATGCCTGTAATCACAGCACTTTGAGAGGCCGAGGTGGGCAGATCACTTGAGCTCAGGAGTCCTAGACCAGCCTGGGCGACATGGCAAAACTCGTCTCTCCCAAAACTATAAAAAATTAGCCAGGCATGGTGGTGCACACCCATGGTCCCAGCTACTCAGCAAGCTAAGGTGGTAGGATTGCTTGAGCTCAGGAGGCAGAGGTTGCAGTGAGCTGAGATCACCCCACTGCACTCCAGCCTAGGTGATAGAATGAGATCCCATCAAGAAGAGAGAGCCTGGATATGAAGAAAAGCTTTGTTTGGCAGAGAAGACACTCTAATTTATGGCAGTGATGTTAACCATGGAGGGCCTCCCCTAAAGAGCTTTTTACAAAAGACGCATGACCTTGCTACCATCACGATCTACAGGGTTAGAATCAGTGGGTGATGTGGGCATTTGCAGGCTGCAGAAGCTCCCCTGGTGACTCAGATGTGCATCAAAGGTTTATGGCCTCATGGGATTCTACTGGAATAACTGCAACAATGTCTTTACTGCATTCTACTGGCATATATTCCTCTCCAGTTCATTCCACACCCAGTTATTCAATAACCTTACCCAGATTCCATTTTCTTAATCATATAGTATATGCTGTCTTGTACTGCACCTTGGGTTAAAACATAGAAAGAAGGCCTTTACAATAACTTTTTGCATACTTGACATTGAACATATAACTTGAACTTGAAGCCTTAGTTTTCTCATGGTTTTGTGCATCTGTCCTTTTTCACTAGTGAGACTATACAGTAATAGGAATATTTCTTATATGTCTCTGAATCCCTTAGGATCCTCAGTCAGTATCAAACCCTAAAATGGCAGTGTTAAAGATGATTAGGCATAAAGAAAAAAAGAGAAAGACAGGCTTCTATGGAACATACTCACATATAGGTTTAATAGTTTGCTTCTTTTGCTGTTGATAACAAATATATCCCGTTAGGGTAGGGAGAAGGGGAAAGTTTTATTACTTTAACCTGTTTGCAGTCATTCTGCACACACTGTCAGTTGTTCCTACTAGGTGCTCAATAATTGCTTGAAGAATTGACATCATGAGTATAAATGGATTATAACAAGGGAAATGGAAAAAAAGCAAAAGCAAACCTCTGTATTTTAACCACAAAAAAAATTTTTTTTTTTTTTTTTGAGACAAAGTCTCACTCTTGTTGCCCAGGCTGGAGTGCCATGGCACGATCTCAGTTCAGCATAACCTCCGCCTCCCAGGTTCAAGTGATTCTCCTGTCTCAGCCTCCTAAGTAGCCAGGATTACAGGCATGCACCACCTCACCTGGCTAATTTTGTATTTTTAGTAGAGACGGGGTGTCTCCATGTTGGTCAGGCTGGTCTCGAACTCCCAACCTCAGGTGATCCGCCTGCCTTGACCTCCAAATTGCTGGGATTACAGACGTGAGCCACTGTGCCTAGCCCAATTTTTTCTTATCGCTGTGTGAGTGGGGTGCTTTTCCACATTAAGATCCTATGTCCACCAGTTTGTGTAAGACAGAGATCCTGTCCTCCAGCTAGTCATAAAGAACATGAAATAAAACTGGATTCTTTGTGAGCATCAGACCTTATGTTTATTTTTGTTCTAGATTTTAGACCCACTTTTATGACCCAGAATATGCTTATTAGAATGGGCAAAGGGTTTACTTTCAGTTCCAGTTACTTTCAGTACACTCTGATTGCTGTTTGTTATACATTTTATTATTAATTACATGTTTCTGCTAAAGGACCTATTCTGTAAACAAATTCAGCTTTTGATTTTAAAAATTCAATTGAGGTGAGTCAATTCACAGTGAACTTTCAGCTTTGTTCCTCACTCAATCATTAATAACCACTATAATCATTGTGATGTGTTTCAACGTCTGGTTTGGGCTCTTGCGACATGAATCTTTCAATTCAAAACTAGATTCTTATTTTTACTTTCTCTTCTTTAAAATGAGGAAGGCATACCTTTGCAATACATTTTTATTTCCTTTATTCAGGGATAGAGAACACCAGCTGTGTTTAGCCTTCCCAAGGTTCAAAATCTTACCTGGGGTGTGAAGAAATAGAGCAGTATCTTGGTCTCTGGATGAGATGATTACTGAAGCTATCACATGCTGGCACTGTAAGCATCCCCAGCTACAGCATTTATTGATGCAAAGAATAAAAAGCAATACTGGGAAAAACTAGGGTGATCAAAAAATCTGTTTGGTTCATGGATTAGGTGGTGTCAGACATCTCAATTTAAAGAGAACTCCTGTCTGTATTGAGAAAGTGTGCTGTTTTATTCATATGTGGATTTGGGGTTCTGGGATGTGTGTGTATTTAATTTTACAAGAAGTAGTCTGATAAGAAAAGTCCTTCTCATTGTGTTAAAGGCAACACGTTTTTTCTGAGGGCAGGGAAGGAAGGTACAGATGGATCACGATCACATGGTTAATTCAGCTAAGTGGCCAAATCAGTGCTCAGTAGCATCTTCTGAAGGCAACCAGTTTGAAAGTAGAAAGTGACTTGTCCATTTAAAAAGCAGGGAGGGGCAGTGAGAAAGTTCTTTGGGAATTAAATCTGTTTAATATGGCATAAAAGCTTTAAAGATAATAAAATAGCAATGCTTTTTCCACGGACCAACTCTTTTGCTAAGCAAACATCAAAAACATCATTCAATTTCCCAGATGCAAGGACTAGTTTTCAAAAGATAGATTCATGTTACCCTGGAAAGCTCCCAAGCAAATAATATCTCTTTATTGGAAGCAAATGAAGAAAAAAGAGGATCTGTGGGGGAGTGGAAGCTACACAATTGTATTAAAACATAAACTCAGCAGTTCAGATAGGGATTCTGGGGAGGGATAGTTGCCGTGGCTTTGGGAGGAAAAAAGCTGTGATTAGAACCACTTGATAGGGTAAACTTATTGGTGAATGAGAAGATGATGGGGAAAGACACAGATCTACAACTCAAGAATTCATCCAGGATTGTATTTAAACTAGTTTTTCTGTACTCTGGGGACCCGAAAGACTTTAGTGTTCAGCTATCTGGCAGGGGAAGCAGACAAGCATAAGTTTTAGCAGTTCAGACACTAGATCCTAGAAGCCTTGGATTTAAATTATGACTCCACTCCCTAATAGTTGGGTGATGTTGGACAACCTCTCTGGTTTTGTTATCTTGTCTTTAAATGAGGATAGAAAGCAGTATATATTTCATAAGGTTTGAAGAAAGATGGAAAACACTAATGTGTACAAAGCATTTAGCAAATTGCTTAGTATATAGTTAGAATAGATAAATGTGAGTTCTGTGATATACTGCTCTTATAAAAGTTATGATAATAATAATAGTAACATTGAAGATTTAAGCTTCAGAGCCTTCCTTGTTTAAAATGACTAACTCCACTAAACAGTTTTCTCTTGTATATTCACTAAATGTTTCATCAAACTAGTCTTTGGAATATTTTTTCTATACTTGAGTTTCCCAAGAAGGACCTATATCAAGGAACTTGTATTGAAAGCATGCATTTATTCATCTGGAGCCAGAGATATCTGTGATGGTGAAAAGGCAGTTTCTTCCATTTGGGAAATTTATAATTGGCAGGGGATATATGTAGTTTAAAAGACTAGTTAAAGTTAGTTCTAGGTATTTGAGAGAAGTGGGGTTCAGGAAAGTCTTTGTAGAAGAAACATCATCAACGTTGAGACCAGAGGATAAGTAGGAATCACTCAACTGAAGGGGAGTCTGACCTGGATGAGAGCAGGGAGCACAGCTCCAGGAACGGGGAGATATTTACAAAGGCAATGAAGTGGGAAAGTGCTTGGGGGACTGTCCAGTGTGGCTGATAAGGGATAAAGAGAAGAGTGACCAGGATTAGGAGGCTGGTTGGGCTCTGTTAACCGCTTTCAAAGAGTATTCATTTTACTCTGAGGGCATTGAAGAGAATGGGCAAGAGAAATCCTGACCCATTTAAATGGAAACCCTGGTCTACATTTTTTTATGCGATTTTACTTTTAGTTATTCCATTTTACCCTCATAACATGTCTAAGACATAGAGATGGACAGTCGTCTCTCCCCTTTGGTAGTCAAGGAAACAGCCTGAGAGCCTCCTCCCTGGTCACATGCCAAGTTCCACTTTACCAGGCAGCCTGGTGACAAAAAGCATCTCTTCCTTTATCCTCCCAATACAACCTCTTTCCTCAGGTTTAATTGATGGGATGTTGACTCAGATATTGTTCAAGGAGAACAATTTGTAGTATAGTACAAGTTCTTTAGGAAGAAAGGTGGCAGGATACGGACTCCTACAGCTCCCAAATTGCCTGATTCCATGAAGCTCAACACGCCTTGACCTGCCTTCTGCATTCGAAAGCTGGGGTTGGGCTGTTCTCCTTGAAACCCATTGAGGAAGCCATGAGAGGTCATCTCCATGATTCCCTCAAATCTTCCTCTGCTGCCACACGAAACTGTTAGAGTTTGAAAAACGTCCAAGTGCAGCAGTACATTGAACACAGATATCAAAAAGTCCCCAAATACCTCTTCGAGGAAGTAGTATTTAATTGGAGAACAGATAGCCATAAGTATACACATACATACCTGTGTATCTACACACATATGCAAATGAGGGATGACAAACAAACATTAAAAATAGGACCATGCCCAGCTTGAAATGTTTCTAGTCAACAGAATACTCTGCATTTTCTTTACCATTTGAATGATTTATCTCTCTCTCTCTGTTTTTTTTTTAAATACTGGGTGTTACCTTGTTACCCAGGCTGCAGTGCAGTGGTGTGACCTAGGCTCCCTGCACCTCCGCCTCCTGGGCTCAACCATCCTCCCACCTCAGCCTTCTGATTAGTTGGGACTACCAGTGTGCATGACCACGCTTGGCTAATTTTTGTATTTTCTGTAGAAACGGGGTTTTGCCATGTTGCTCAGGCTGGTCTCGAGCTCCAGGGCTCAAGCGATCCACACACTTCGGCCTCACAAAGTGCTGGGATTACAGATGTGAGCCACCACGCCTGGTCTCTTGGTTTCTTTGTCCTTAGGAAAGGTCAATGTATTCATGAACAAGGGTAAAATCCTGAGAACCAATGAGAGCAAATAAGTAGAAAATAATTGGTTAAACAGTCATTTTTTAAAATGACAAGCTTCTGGAATAGGAGGATGTTACATTAGTTACAGGGATTAAGGATGTTCTTTCTAGATATAAGATATAACTGCTAACTAGAGTGAACTATGGAAGTCATTGTTAAACTTTTCAAAAACTAATTTATATTTTAAAATAATTTTAGAGTTACCAAAATAGAATAGCCTTCACGTAGTGTACACTTGTGCTAACAGCTTATTTTTGGTCAATACTATTAATGTAAGTATAGAACTTACCTGGATTTTACTAATTTTTCCAGTAATGTCCTTTTTCTGTTCCAGGATCCCACCTGGCCTTTAGTTTTACTTTTTCTATTCACTTCCGTTCTGTGACAGCTTCTCCATCTTTCCTTGTCTGTCATGATCTTGACACTTTTGAAGAGCACTGCACTTGTTATTTTGTAGAATGCTCTGCAATTTGGGTTTGTCTGACATTTTCCTTTCATTATGTAGACGTTATGCATTGTTGAGAAGGCTACAACAGAGATGTGCCCTAGGGCATATGTGACATCAATATATGTTACTAGTAGTATTAACCCTGATCACTTAGCTAACATATATCACCTGGCCATCTGCCTGGACTCTCTTCTGTAAATTTACTATTTTTTCCCTCTAAACTTACCAAATATTTTTGGGAATATATTCTGAGTTCATGCAGATATTTTATTTCTGTGTAAACTTTCACTCACCAACTCAATTATCCACTGGTGGATCTTGCCTGCAACAATTACTATGGTGGAGTTCTGATGGTGATCTTCTATTTCTTTCATTCCTTTTACATGTATTAATTGAAATTCTGTAAGAAAATGTCATTTCTCATTTATTCAGTTATTTGTTCAGTATGAACTCTTTTTTTAATTTTTGTTCTTTGGATTATAATCCAGTATTATGATTATTTATTTTGTTGCTGGTTTGTTCCAATTTTAGCCATTGACAGTGTTTTTAGGTTGGCTCCTGTGTCCTTCCAATATGCCTCCATTAAAACAAAAATGTTTAAGCACTTCCTTACTTTCTTGCACGACAAGATACTCCAGGCTCAATGTGTATTTTCCCCTACTCCAACCCAGAAAGTATCCCAGTTCTTCAAGAAGCCTGGTTCCTTTTATTAGAGAATTTAAAAAGCCAAGGTCTGGGTACAAGGTATAATTATGGCTACTGAAGTGTCACTGTTTCTAGATCCCCTCAGTGGGTTTTTTTTTTTCTGGAGTCTCACTCTGTTGACCAGGCTGGAGTGCAGTGTAGTGATTTTGGCTCACTGCAACCTCTGCTTTCCTGGTTCAAGTGATTCTCCGGGTTCAAGCGATTCTCCTGGTTCAAGCGATTCTCCTAACTCAGCCTTCCATGTAGCTGGGAATACTGACACCACCACCACCCCCAGCTAATTTTTTGTATTTTTAGTAGAAACGGGGTTTTACCATGTTAGCCACAATGGTCTCTATCTCCTGACCTCGTAATCTGCCCGCCACGGCCTCCCAAAGTGCTGGGATTACAGGCATGAGCTACCATGCCTGGCCCTCAGTGGGTATTGTTAGGAAATATAATATGTGTTAGTATGTTTACTAACTCATACATACCTACACATCTATATTTCTTTCTCTAACCTTTACCTATATCTATTCATTCTATAGAATTTCTAACCCATACCCTTGTGTTAAACAAATTTACCAGCCAGAGTACAGTATTTGTTTAGGTTTTTCTGACTTTAGCTTAACAGTATCCACTCAAAATATTATGCCTAAAGAATATCTTTTAACATTTCTAGTAAGCAGATATGCTCTAATAAAGTTCACTTTTTGTTTGCTGAGAAAGTCTTTATTTCTCCTTCATTTTTAAAAGGTATTTTCTGTAGATATAGAATTCTTGGATGACAGTTATGTTGTTTTCTGTCAGTGCTGTACAGTGCTTTAAAGGTATCACTCCATTGTCTTCTGGCTAGCATGATCTAAGATGAGATGTATGCTGTAATTCTTACCTTCATTCCTCTGTATGTAATGTCTTATTTTCTCTAGTTATCTTTAAGACTTTATCTTTGATTTTTTTTTTGTTTACAGCAACTCAACTATTAAGTGCCTAGATATGTGAGATTTTTAAAAAATAAATTTCAGCCATTATTTCTTTAAATATTTCTTGTTCCAATGTCTTTTTCTTCCCCTACTGGAATTCCAATTATGTGTATTTTACAGTGATTTCAGTGATCACAAATCGTGAATGTTTGGTTCTGTATTTTTTTTCCTCATTCATTTTTCTCTTTGTGTTTCAAACTGGGTAATTCTGTTGACCTATCTTCCAGTTCACCAATTCTTTCATTAGCTGTGTTGTCTCCTTTTGAATCTGCTGAAGGCATCCTTAGCTGCTCCTTCTGTATTTTCCATTTGTATTCTTTTTACTTGATTCTTTCATGTAATGCCATTTCTATACTGAAATTACTCATCTCATTTTGCATGCTGTCCACCTTCTACTTTAGAGCTTTTGGCATATGAATCACTGTTCTTTTTAATTTTATGTCAGATATTGCCAACACCTGTGTCATTTTTCAGTCCAGTTTTGATGATTGCTTTGTTACTTCTGAATGAAGTTTTCTTGCCTTTTTGCATGCTTTGTAAATTTTTGTTGTTATTTGACATCTTGTGTAGCACAGTAGAGATGGAAATAAGCAGATTTTTAAACTTACGTTGGACATGTCTTTTTCTCTGCTAGGCTTTAAGTATGGGGATTTGAGTTATATTAGTGATTGGGTGGCGTTAAGATTTTTGTTGTTGTTGTTACTGTGGTTACCCTCAGTGTATCACAGGCTTTAAATTATTGTAGATATTCCTGTGGTTATAGTGCAAAAACAGAGAAATTTGTGTTCAATTCTGAATTTTAGGTCTTCCCTTTGTAATGTGCCTCATAAAGTATTTTTTTTCCACATGCCTATTTCTCTTGTTATTTTCCCAGCAGTATCCTGCTCTTATAATGTTATCTGAAGCATACCAGCTTAGTGATGATTGAATGTGGGGATGTGATCTCAGTTGTTCTCATTAACCCTCAGTCATAAACATAAACCGTATTCCAGGATCTTAGGTGTGTGGACGAATGGTTTTTTCCCTATCTAAGCATGTGTTCACATCTCTCCTCTCGCTGTAGGCCTATCTCTTTAGATTTTGGGCCAGACTTTGCTACTTTAGTTCTCCAGTGGATTTTTTAAACTTCATGAATTTGAAGTTTGTCGGGCTTTTTAATTTTAATTTTTATAACTGAGCAGCACTCCTGGCTTTCTACATTCTGGCATAGAAGCTGGAAATTCATTCAACCACTTTTGAGGGTGAAAGATGGTGTTTTAAATAAGTATGTTAGGACCACATGTGTAAAATGAGATTGCCCCAGGCAAGCTGGAATGTTTGGCCACTGCACAGGTAACTCTTATGAGGCAAAGGTAGCCTTCACCAGATCTAGACAGCACATCTTTTTGAGGAACTGAGTAAGCCAGAATGAGATTTGTATGTTAATTTTAGTTATATCCAGAGCCTGGAACACAGTTTGTGCTCAGTATGTATTTGCTGAATGAAAGAAAATGTGAAAATAATCTAAGTCACATAAAACTCCATGAAGAGCAAAGACAGGAACATTTTCTTCATAATACTTGATTTTTTAAACTAGATTTTCTCCTCTGTCTTCACACACACACACAAATACACACACACACACACACACACACACACACACACACACACACACACACACACTCTTCATGCTTGTCTAAGATAATTTCCTCAGACCGATCCTTAGTTCATGCACTTTTGTGGATGAGCAAACCCATCTGTCAGTGCTAAGGTAAAGATCTTTCTCTTTCTCTCCCTGGATTTCACTGCTTGAGCCTCACACAGATAGCCTGGTTTCTTCTAGAGACAAGGTAACTCCATTATTTTATTCCTTGTAACCCTCTCAGAGGGAACCCAAAAGGCTGACCTATCCTTCTAGTGCCATAAGTTGCAGAGACTTAGCCTTAGCAACGTGGCTGGTTAATTGTACTCGCACAAAACTCAGTATGGATCTGAGGCCAGAACGGTTCTGCTCTGTGTTATTGTTTCCCTACCCTGCAGAACCATAGAATCACAGCATTGAGGCTTCAAAGAAATCTTAAAGACCAAACATACAATGATCCTCAGTTCTTGCTCTATCACAATACACAGGAGGGATAATGTAGACAAGGATAAGAGTCTCTCATGTATGTAGGTCAGGTAAGTTTACTCACTATAAAAATAATATGGTTCCTGGGTATATGCAATTTTTTAGATTTCAATTCTCTAAGCTATTCCGTATTCATCCAATAGTTTCTATTGTTTGTAATCAAGGAGCTAATATAGATCCAGTTTAATTTATAGGACTTAAAAACTAATCAAAAAGTTCTGTATTATTAGTAACAAATTACCAGTGATAGCCCATATGAGTGATTATAGACCTAGCAATGTGTCAAGAAGCAAAGTTGCAAACTTCTTAACTAATTAACTCTTCACCTGAGATTTGAGACTCCTTTCTATTTCTCCCAATAGTCATTCATTCTCTACTTGCATTGCTCCAGTAACAAAGGATCTCACTTTTTCCCGAGAAAACTCTATTAATAAGCTAATTCAAGTGAGTTGAAATTTATTTCCCCATAATTGGTTTTATTGTGTATCCTTAGGTCCTATAGAAAGTATCTGTGAAGAAGTCTTTGCATATGGCAGACATTAGCTCTTTCCCTGTGGTCTTAGCCAAACCTCTGATGATACCACTGGACTTGGTCTGTTATTGATTTTTACAGGGGATTTTGCTTACAGATTTGGGATGATTAGCTTTCTAAAAGCAGAAGTAAAAAAGAACATTTTGGATCATGTCCAACCAAGAGAAGTGTGTGGAGCTAGTCCACTGGGAGAACTTAGAAGTAAGAAATGCATAGAGAAGGTGCCCTTTACCCTCTCTAAATATCACCAAATTCTAGTCTCACTTAAAGGGGCAGTAGATTTTGAGAAAGGAAAGTTATCTCTATGAAAATGTATGCAGATCCTCAGTATGAGGGCAAACAAAATTATTTTCTGGGCACAGCAAAGGTTTATAGGTAGAATAGTAGAGTGCTTAAGAAACTGGATTTCAAAAACAGACTACCTGGGATCAAATCACAGCTCTGCCACTTACTAGTCATGTGATTTGGGGCAAATTCTTTAATCTAATCTCTGTAAACATTAGCTTTTTCATCTGTAAATTGGGAATAATTAATAATAGTACCTATGTCTTAGGGTTATTATAATAATTAAATGTGATAAGACATGTACATGATCATTAACAAACATTATTTACATTTAAACCTTTAAATTCAAATTTAAGAAGGTGGTATTGGTTGATTTCATGGATAAGACAACCCATATTTTTCAAAAATTAAAAATGTATCCAAATTGAGAATAACATTTAAATGGTTTCCTCCTTCTCTTTTTTTCCCTGGTTGACTGATGTTTGGCAGCAAATAACAACTTTGCCAGTTTTTTCTGGGCAGGTCTTTAAAAAAAATTGATAACTATGAAATACAGCATTTACACCTAAGGGCTTAATGTTAATAAGCCCTTAGGTATAAATTGTCATTCAGATGCATGGGGCTTTTTTTCTCCGATACCGCATATACAACTTCCAAAACATTTTGAGTCACCTCTTTGGATTAGAAATTCTACGCAGACATAGGCATCATTGTTGCTGGAGGGAAAATGTGAAAAGGCCAAAGTGAGAAAAATCACAGCCTGGGGATAAAAGAAGAATAAAGGGGAAAAACAATCGATATCTTTGTAAAGAGCATTGAGCAACATTTGAGCTACCTGCAACGTTTATTATAGACTAGGGGCCAATGAAATACATGTTCCCTGACAATGTATTTGACAATGTTCCCTGACAATGATCCACCCACCTCGGCCTCCCAAAGTGCTGGGATCACAGGCCTGAGCCACTGAGCCCGGCCTTATTATTTTTTGAGACGGAGTCCAGGCTGGAGTTCAAACTTTAACTGATGGTGTCTTATTGCTTGATTTAACTGAGGTTCACATTTTGCCGTACATTTTGCAAGGCAAAGTATTTTATTGTCAATTTTTTTCTTGTCTTCCTATTTTCTCTTGAGTTGTATGTTAGCCTTATTTGTATAGGATGTTTTATTGTTATGCTTGTTGTGCTTTTTATTAACCTTATCCTTATTAGTTTGTAAAAACTCTTTACATGTCAAGGAAATTACTCCTTATAGATGACTACATTTTCACATTTTATTTAGTTTAAATAATGGCATGACAGTATAAAATAAGACTCAGGGCAACATCAGTATGTCTTTAAGGCCTAGAAAATGATTGCTTGTGTATGTGTTTATTTTAGATACTTTATTTGTAATATCAGCATACGGTATCCCCAAATTAATACTTACCTCTAATTAAAGGAAAGTAAAAACAAAAGTTAAGCTTTTATTACTGCTGCTGGTTTTTTAAAAAGCACCTCTTTCTTATGAGGTTCTGTTAACATAAGTGCTTGATACATGCATATCACTTTTATTCTGAGGCTTTCTAAAAATTTTATTTGTACATTTTAAATGCATGTCAAAATTGCGTAAGAATTTAGTTGAGAATTCCATGTTTTTATTTCATTCTAGGTATATAGTATTGAGCAATGATAGTATTTTGCTTAAAGAAACTCCCTGCATACTGTTGTTCCCAAGGTACTATCTTATGCCCTAATACTGTTTGGATATAGCTGACTATAATTTCCTATTTCTCTTATTTTGATCAATAATATCTAGCACTATTTTGAACTTTGAGTGTTCAATAACGCTTCAATAAACTAATGATTAAATTAACTACCTAATTAATGATAGATTATTATTATTATTATTTTGGGACAGAGTCTCACTCTGTCACCTAGGCTGGAGTGCAGTGGTGCAGTTTTGGCTCACTGCAACCTCTGCCTCCTGGGTTCAAGCAATTCCCTGCCTCAGCACCCCCGAGTAGCTGGGATTACAGGTGCCCGCCACCACGCCCAGCTAATTTTTGTGTTTTTAGTAGAGATGAGGTTTCAGCATCTTGGTCAGGCTGGTCTTGAATTCTTGACCTCGTGATCCACCCACCTCGGCCTCCCAAAGTGCTAGGATTACAGGCCTGAGCCATTGAGCCCAGCCTTATTATTTTTTGAGACGGAGTCTTACTCTTTCACCCAGGCTGGAGTGCAATGGTACGATCTCAGCTCACTGCAGCCTCCACCTCCTGGGTTCACATGATTCCCTGGCCTCAGCCTCCCAAGGTAGCTGGGATTACAGGCATGTGCCACCACACCCGGCTTATTTTTGTATATTTAGTAGAGACAGGGTTTCACCATGTTGACCAGGCTGGTCTTGAACTCCTGACCTGCAGTGATCTGCCTGCCTTGGCCTCCGAAAGTGCTGGGATTACAGGCATGAGCCACCATGTCCAGCCACGATTGCTTATTAATTAGTGACTAAATTATCCACGTTTAACTGCATTATTAATATTAATCATAGTAACAATACAGTAGTAGTTAGAATTGTTATTTTTAGCATTTTTTTCTGTATAATATTTTTTAAAAAGAAGATGTAATCAGTTTCCTAATCTGTAAAATAGGAACACTAATGTAATAAAATAGGAACACTAATATGACTAATAAAAACACATTAATGTCTTTTTATGGAATTTTAAAAATCATTCCCCAGACTTCCCACTTTAAATGCTCCATCATTTGCAATCAAATGCACTTCCTGCACTTCCTTAAGAAACAACGACAGTGGTGCTCTATGAAATGTAAAAAGAATCCTCCAGCAGCACTTAGCCAATGAGCAACACAGTTCATATATAAGAGAAAGAAAAAAACTAGAGAAATCTGATGGATCAGAGCACATCTTAGGAGATGAGAAGAAGATAAATCTCTCCCTGGAAACTCGCATGTTCCGTACAGGGCCCAGTGTGGGTTCATAGGGAGTTTTTGTTTTATAGGCAGATTTCTGGGGAACAAGGTTTTGTTGGAATGGGGAGCTTTACTCTGAATCTGTAGCCACATAGAGCCATGGGCCTATTGCAATAATATTTTGGGGTCCTGTCTATTTAACTGCCAGTAAAACACTTCCAAAGGTAGGAAATGCTAAAAATAATATAAGCAAATATAACTAAACTCATCGGGCTGGGTAGAAGCTTTGAAAGGACTAATGTGGTGTGGAACTAAGCCCTTAGAAAAAAGAAATTAATATTTTCTTTGAAGCCTGGTTTACTACATCTACCTCTTGGTTTCTGACACTGGCTGTACCCAAAGGGAAGAGACCTTGGTCAGGAGCACAAGCATCCTGTGGCCTTAGTCACTTTCCTCTGTTCCAGGAAACCACAGGCTTGAGGGTCCTCTTACCATGGCCCATAGTCTGTAATTATTCTGCCTTGAAAGTGCAGGGACCAAGATTGTAGGGTTAAAAGTAAATACATCGTTTATAAACAAGTTAGGCGGTTACAGTGAATACACTTTTGTGTGGAGTCCTGGATTTCCTGCCACAAAATCGTTAACCTTCTTACTCTTCCAGCTGCCTCCTCCTCCTATCACATACCCATTTCCCACGCATTTTTAGATTGCTTTAAAATTGAGACAAACCATTGTGGAAATATAAAATACACATTGCTAGGCTAAATCTTGCCTCTTAGGATTTTAGAGTTGGTTAAGTCTTCAGGGATTTGCTCGTCCAGT